>APFE030496176.1:0-62454 GCA_000404065.3 Pinus taeda
AATGCCCCACCCAAGAAACATCAAAGAATTACAAGCATTCCTGGGGAAGATTAACTTCCTCAGGAGATTCATCCCAAATTTGGAAGAATTGAGCAGATTACTAAATAACATGCTAAAAAGGATTCGAAAGTAAAATGGACAGTAGAAGCAAATCAAGCTTTTGAAGGAATAAAATTGGCCCTTACCCAAACTCCAGTCTTAACAAATACTCAATTTGACAAAGAGTTTATCATTTTCTCTTTTGCTTCCCAGCATACTATTGCTGCTGTCCTATTACAGAAAGATGACCAAGGAAATGAGAGACCTATTGCATTCTTTAGTAGAGCTCTCAAAGATGCACCCGTAAAATATCAGATCATGGAAAAGCAAGCATATGCCTTGGTCAAAGCCATCAAAGACTTTAGGATTTATATCTTATACTCCCATGTTATAGCTTATGTACCAAGTCCCATTGTCAAAGACATACTCACTCAAGAGAACTTAGAGGGCAGAAGAGGAAAATGGATTGCCAACATCTTAGAATTTGACATTGAAATAAAACCTACAAAATTGATAAAAGGGCAAGGTTTGGCTAAATTAATGTCTGAAACAAATTTCCAAGCCTTGGACATCAACCAACTGGAAAGTGAACCGGAGCTGGCGACTCCAAAGATCAATGTAGCCTTTGAACAATCTCTGTGGTATTCTGATATCTGTTATATATTGCAAAACCTGTGTGCTCCCCCAGGATTTTCCAGAACTAAATGTAGGTTCTTAAAAATGAAAGCCTCAAGATTTTGTGTAATAGAGGGAAATTTGCTTTGGAAAAACCATGAGGGTATATTGTTAAACTGCTTAATTGAGAATGAGGCTAACAATGTCATAAAAGAATTTCATGCAGGTGATTGTGGTGGACACTTGTATTGGAAATCCACCGTGGATAAAATACTAAGGGCCGGTTACTATTGGCCCACTTTGTTCCCTGATGTCAAAAATTTCACTACCTCTTGCCATAAGTGCCAAATATTTGAGGGAAAGAGAAAATTACTGCCACTCCCATTAAGGCCTATTGCAACAGAGAGACCTTTTCAGCAGTGGGGCTTACATTTCATTGGGGAAATTCATCCCTCATCTTCAGGCCAACATAGATGGATCCTCACAGCCACAAACTACTTCACCAAATGGATTGAGGCCATCCCATGTAGACAGGCAAATGATTCAGTAATCATTCAGTTTTTAGAGAACAACATATTGTCTAGATTTGGTTGCCCCAACAAGATAATAACAGACGACGCTGCTGCTTTTCGATCCAAGAAAATGGTGAATTTCTGTCACAAATTTCATATTACTTTGGGCCATTCCACTGCATACTACCCTTAAGGAAATGGCCTAGTTGAATCCTCAAATAAAAGCCTGATAAACATCATCAAGAAGGTATTGGAAGAAAATAAGAAGAATTGGCATAAGAAACTTGTGAATGCCTTATGGGCAGATAGACTAACAACCAAGAGATCCATTGGGGTCAGTGCATATGAGTTAGTCTATGGATTAGAAGCCAAATTTCCTTCATCACTAGGGGTTCCTGTTATGAAACTTCTCCAAGAAACTCAAGCTGAGCCTAATGACATGCAAAGAAGGATCAATCAAATAATATGTTTGCAGTAAACTAGAGACCAAGTTTATAGCAGAGTACAAGTTCTCCAAGAAAAGTTAAAGAAAGCTTTTGATAGAAGGACTAAGGCTGAAGACTTTAGCGTAGGTGACAAAGTCCTCAAGTGGGATTCAAGAAGGGAAGATAAGGGAAAACATGGAAAATTTGATTCTCTTTGGAGAGGACCATTTATTATCCAAGCAGTGCAAGGAAACAACACCTACTTCCTAAAAAATATGGATGAAACTGACTTAAATGAAGGTCCTGTCAATGGCAGGATGTTGAAGCATTATTTTGACTATTTTCCATGCATATAGCAGGGTCTTTTCTCCTGTACATAATCAGTTGTATATATCTTCTTTTAGCATACAAATAGTTTAGTTCAAAAAGGTTGCTGTAAATAAGCAGAAAAAAGGCTTTATATTCCAGAAGTTCCACAGAGGTGACAACCTCCAGTTTTGAAGTACAAAGAGAAAGTTTTCAAGTTTTGGTAGGAGCAGTCAAGGGCCAAGGCATTCTGACCTGCTGTTCTTGGACTTTCAAAAGAAAAACCATCACCAAGTGGAGCCATTGTTAGCTACCTATACCAATAGGTTTCATTTTTCATGATTGGAAAGGGAAGTGCCAATATGATCTACTTTGGTGACACAAAGATCTCATATTGTTGTGGAAAAAGTATACCTACATTTGGTTAATGCTGCCCTACTTCAGACTGGGTGATCCAACAGCCTAAGCTGGGTCATGCCATGTTTCAATTTTTGTTGTAGATTAGAGAAAGAAACCTAACCAAATAGCTCAATCTTGGCAGGTAAAGTAAATAGGTAGAGAAAGAAGGTTCCCAACTGCTTAATCTGGGGCCTTGGAAGCAATAAGGGTAGCTTTAGTAGAGAATCAAATGAAAAAGCCAAAGGAAAAGAAAAGGCACAAAAGGGTTTGCAAATCTAAGTGCACCCTCCTTGGAGTAACAAAAAATGCTAGGCAATAGCGTGGGTAGGCAGAGGGGGTTGTAGAAAGCATGGTTCATGGCATTTCACTGGCCTAAAGCAAAGGTAAAAACATGGTGCCAGTACAAATTGCCTATTTACAACAGTCTTACAGAAACTTAATGAAGCATGTCTAACTTCCAGATCACCCCCTATCACATTCATGACTAGCATCCCTATGCCACCATAAAAGAAGTCAAAGTCTTTTGGTGGTTCTAGTTTCTTTAAGAGCCACATTTCTTGTGTAAAAAATTCTTTTCATTTTGATCTACTTCCTAAAAACTAAGTTGACTTCATATAAACAAACTTAGTATTCTACCCATCCTCATCCACCTTTCTCACTCATATTAACTACTAACCTATCACTATTTAACTCCCTATACCCCCTATTCCCCCTATTACTATGTAAAACTTGGCAAAAAACCCAAAAAATCTAAGTATCCCCTCCCCCGAGCATTATAGCTCTATGTATGATTTTCAATGACTTCAAGCGCTAAAAACATTTGGGCGCGACCCAAAGAGCGCCAAAAATTAATCCTGAGATTAATCCGGGATTTTCTCGGATTAATTAGCCAAAAACCCGCTTTGTAAGTTAACCTTTGTAAAAACCCATTTTAACCCGTAACTCTGCAAAAAACCAAAAGACTCACTTTTTCTAATGTTTCGCCGGGCACACCTTTCCAAAAATAATAGTATTTTATGTTGCCCCGCCTTCCATATCGTACTTGCAACTCATCAACCCGTCGACCGTCGGATCTGGGCTTTCCCATCCGATGGGCCACATGCATATCGGACGGGCCTCCATCACTGAAAGATACCACCCGAGAAATTGTCAGAGGGTGACGTCAGGCCTCTGCCACGCGTCACCCCCAGATTTTCTCGGGTCGCCCTCTGACAATACCACGACCATATAGAGGGCGGTTCGAGAAAACCCACTTACCGCTCAACTATACCGCCTGCCCATGCCAGCGCTACACCCGCCCAGGTCACTTCCACTCGGCGCCCTGTCAGCACCCCCGCCCGCAAGCACTCCGACGTGTTCGCCACCTATGCAATCCCCGTGGACCACCCACAGACTGTCACGTCACACGGTGGCGTCATGTTGACGTCACCCGACCCTGACCGCACCTGATGACATCATGCTGACGTCATCCAAAAAGCGCGCCAATACCCAAAAGGTCCATATTTTAGCCAATTTTCACGTTTTTTCTCACTTTTGCAAATTGAACTATTGCTCACCTCTGCATGTAATTTATGACCACCTGTCGCCAACCTGCAAAAAATTAGCCTGAAGGACGCTGCCACCTCCCACCTGCCTGCATTTGCGACCATTGCGGGCAATTCACCAGGTATTTACCCAAAGAATCCCCTCAGAGCTTAGTTTTGTCCATGATTCTCCAGAATTGAATTAACAAGAGTAAGGCAACCTGCATTTACCAGCAAATTCCCAGTAAACCAGCACTCCTTTACAGTTGCAGGGTCGAAATTCGCTTACTGAACCCATATATAGTCATCTTTTCCTAAATTCCCACTCTTTCTGCCCATTCGTGGACTGAAAACCTGAAAGGCATAATTCACTGGGTAAACAGAGTTGCCACTCCCTGCAGTCCCTCAGTTAACTCTCTTTGTGTATTCTACACCATTGTCACCACAGTTGCCTCATTTGCCCTTACAATTGGCTTTACTTCTGCAAAATTAGCCCTTTGTGTTCTCCTGCCCACTAAAACCAGTTTTAGTGCAAAGTCACAAGTACTACCCAGCCATGGAAATACCAGTAGCCCTGAATGTTCAGCCTCTTAATGCCCCACATAGAGAGCTAGAGTGGAAGGCCCTGGGTGATAGAGATTACCAGATGCTAGACTGCACTTCCATGACCGCCAAATTCAATATTCACCTGTTGAATGAGTTAAAGGCCCAATATCTTAGTGGGGCTGATACCTTAGGAATTTGGGACTCCAACATACCCATTTACAACCTTCCTCAAGTCAATGTCCTCCCAGACTTGATAAATCAATGCCGTTCTAGCTATGACCCCTGTCAGAGAGCTGTTCTCAGCCCCTCAGGCTCAATATTGTTCCATATCACCCCTGAGGCCATCAATGAAATGCTACACTTTCACACCACAAAACCCCTAACTCCTCTCTCCATCCATGACTTGATAACGAAAGGGGGCAAGTTGTCCAGTGCTCAGATTGCCAGGATTAGTCAGTTGTTTATCCAGCCATAATTTGAAGCTATGAGCACCACCCTTCCTATAGCGTATCCGTATCTCAATGAGCTGGGCAAAATGCTGGTGGAGTTGATCAGTTACATCCTGGGTTATGGGTCATATGAGGATGTGGATGAAACCATTATGGCCATGCTGTCCATTTTCTCCCCAGGAATGCCTCCTGCTGTACATTATGATTTTGCCACTTTTATTGCCAATAAGGTTCATGAGCAATTAATGAATCTAGAAAGGGAAAAGGTGTTTAAATACACCAGGTACATATATCATTTATTCTTGTTTTATCAGCCTGATGCCTTCCCTATCCCTCTCAAAAAGCTAGATGCCCAGGGAAGCCCAAGGTCTGTCGTGTTTTGGTCTTCAATCTGCCATATTCTAGCTTATTCACCTTACACCTACTGTGAATTCATTGACCTTTTCATCAATCCAGCTATGACCTTGCTATTGGGTGTCCCTCCTCCAGATTGACAGAGGAAATGCAAAGAATCCTTCACCTCTCAAAGGCCTACAGCAATGGTGATTGGTACTTTTACCAACACCACACAGTAATCAGAATATATGGATGTGAGTTGAGTCCTTATAGGTTGCCAAAATATGTCCCTATGAGACTCTTTGCCCTAGAGTACTTTAGGCAGTTTGGAAATGCAGACTTTGTCCATTTTCAAAGCAAAAATAAGAAAGTGCAACTGAAGGTGAGAAATCAGCTAGGCCCTTTCTGTACAATAAAAGGGAGGAAGGATGGAAGGAAGCTGACTTGATCCTAGAGACCCTCAGACTGCAAACCAACTTCAAATGGGTGCCTTATGACCCCAACCACTTCATTTCCCTCAGGAGGATAAAATACAAATTGGGTGGCTACGCTCACGTTAAATTGCCTCATATTGAGCAGTATGCCAATACTTTAAGCTGGAAAGGGGGCACCCTAGAAGAGCCAATTGGTAGGGAGAAAATGATACAAAGAGAGGCAAGGAATCTTGAAAAAGAGGCTGACTTAGAAACTTTTGGACAAGTTTCTTCCTCCTGTCAAAAGCAAATTGGAGCAACTGCCTCATCTTCCACAGCCCAGCAGCAAGCAGCCGGAGTTGCCCAACAGGAATCAACCAAAGATAAAGGTAAGCAAGTGGAGCAGGAACAACCACCTCCTAGGACAGAGCAGCAAATAGAACAACAAATAGAAAAGGAGGTTGAATAGCAAGAAGAACATCAAGAAGAGGGGCAGCCTATGTAGCAAGAGAAAATGGCTGAAGCCCCAACACCCACTGAGCAACAGGCTCAAGAGAAAATGCCTCGTGGGTAAGAAAAGACAGTGGAGGCCTCAGTGCTTCAAACTCCACAAAAGGAGGAAAAAGGAAAGAAGAGGGACAGAGAACAGGAGACTCCCCTCACCACATCAACAAATCAAGGGGAGAAAAGGCAGAGATTAAATCCCCTCTCTGAGGAAGAAATGCCTGTGGGGCAATCGTTGGGAATGGGCCCACCAAGTATGGAGGCATCTGTCAGTTCCTTTCAGCAGGAACAAGAGAGAAACATTGGAGGAGAGGTCATCTCCTCAAGCCATCAAAGGAGAACAGAGGCAGGCATCAAGCAACAATTTATTGAGATCAAGAGGAGAAATGAGCCACTCAGGCTCCAAATCTACAACCAGTCACTGAAGATGGCCCCTACCAATCAACAAAGGCTTATGTCAGCCTATGACATCACAAAAGGAAAAATGACCATGAGTCATTTCATGCCCACCATGCTACAGCCACAGTCAGCAACAGACTATATACGAACCAACCTTGAGGTTCTTGCAAAGGACATGCACCCTATGGACCAAATAGAGCTTCACAAGCAAACGGGTGAGATGGTCTATGCAACGTTGGCAGACAAAACAATGTTGGCTAATAGGTTGGAAAATAGCCTAAATAATACAGCTGCCCAACTTGAGTTGGAGAAGGCATCCTCCCTGGCCAAAGACAACAGGATCAAGTCTTTGGAGGATATAATTATAGAGCTTGGGCATGACCCCAAGGATCCAAAGGCCATACAATCACTGCTGAAGATAAGAGATGCAGACCTTGCAGCCCTAAGAAAGAAGGTGAAGCTCCCAGCAATCATTCACCCCCAAACAGATGAGGTTGCTCAGCAGAGGCAAGACCAGGAGGTAGCTACATTGCTGGTAGCACTGCACAAGCAGTTGGTGCAGACAGAAGGGAAGCTAGAGGACACAGAGGCTGCACTGCAAGCAGCCCTGCAGCAGAAAGAGGGAGGCCAGACTTCTCAGCCCCCTCCAGAGGTTATAAACCTTGAGGAGCCCCCAAAGACTATTCCTCCTCCCACAGAACCGGCAGCACCATCAACATCAACAGCAGCACCAGCACCAACTACAGAGCAGGCTCCGAGCCTCGACATGCAGAAATTGATGAGTGAGGTCCAGGCCCTCGAAGCCCAGATGACAGAACTGAATGGAGCCAAGGAGAATTTGGCCAAGCTGAATGAGAAGTATGACAAATCTAAGTAGAATGTGGCTGAGAAAGGGAGAGAAATAAAAGCTCTCAAAGAAAGGATAAAGGAGCTGGAGAAAGAGCTCACCCTTGACAAAGTGGTGGCTGAGATCAGGAGAGTTTTGTGGACCCACATTGGCCAATCAATAACGGATCAGTGGCAATACATTGAAACTATTCATGAGAAAATGGAGCTCATAGGCAAAGCACAAAAAGGAAGTCCATAGAGCAAGGGAATCTCTAGGCAGTATGCCTGAGATAGCCAGCAGAATGATTAATGTGCTTAATAACCGGACAGGTCCTCAGCTGGCAGCAATTGGGATCTCCAACAGGACAGAAACTATCCAGCTAATAAAGAGGGTCCTCACACTGAAAAGGCTGGTGCAGACATTGGATAGAAGAAGCCAGGACATGCAAACAGAGGTCAACAAGTTCATGGACAAGTTTGCAGCATTACAGGGCAGAGGTCTTCCAAGCTTGCTCAACAGTGCAGGAAAACTTCTATCACATGAGGTTTATGCAAAAATGGTGAACACATTTGCCACCAATCAGATCAGTCAAGGATCAAGAAGCTCACAGGTAACAGGGCCAGCATCTGGGCAGTCTCTATGACAGAGTGGAGAATTTGTTTTTTATTATGAATGAGATCAGCCATTTATTCGAAGTGCCTCCGAACTTCTACAAATACACAGAGGCAGATGAGACCCTGGATGCAATTTTGAGGCATCAATTGCCTACAGAGGAATGGTGGACCTCAATGATACAGTTATTATTATAAGCAGGAGTTTCATCAAATTTTTGCCATCAAGATATATAAGTCATCGCATTCAGAAAGTATGATGCATATATTATGACTGGAAAAAGTGGAATGAGCCAACTCAGCAGGAAGATTTGGCCACCAAAAGCAACCATGACAGCTACAGGTAACAGGGCCGAGAAATCTACAGCATGACAGAGTATAAAGACACATCATTCAGCATTAAAGCAAAATGCTCAACCGACTCAGTGTCCTCCAAAGATCAAGAAGAGTTCTGACAGAATTAAAGACCATTTATCCTGCATTTAGAGTAGCAATAACTTTCTTATCTGCTATTTTTTAAAGTTGGTGAGCATAGTTAATTTATCAAATGACTCAGCATTCAGATATTTTGTAAAACCTATTGTATATATTCCCCCTCGCACAAACTTTCAAGTTGTTGTTGGTTTTGTTGTTCTCTTATGAAGAAATGAGAACTCGGTTGTAACTTTCAGAAGGATGTTATAAATAAATCTTGGAGTTTACAGGAACTGAGTCTTACTGGTGCATGCTGTGATTGGAACCATTGAATGCTACATGATTCTAGTGCTATGGCTTAATATAATAAGTGTTTCTCTATCTCTGTTAATGTTCTGTTTTTTTTTTTAATTCATGACTCTCACATGTTGTTCTAAATCTAGGAAAGAAAGAAAAAGAATAGCTCAGGATTTGTCCATGGAGACACCCTGATCTCAATCTATCTTCACTATAAATGTTTTTCTATAACTTCAGGTGTTTAAATTGGAATTCTTAACTGCTCCAATAAGCCCTGAATATCTCACAGTCACTATTTAGTAATTCATTTATGCTACTAAGTAGAAATTGTTGTTCAAATTGATATCACACTGTCTGTAACTCCATTTCCCATTGTTTCACTCACTAAACGGAAAATTATATCAACAATAGCCATCTAGCCTTGCAGCAAAACTTTCTCCATCACAGGCACCAGAACTATCTCACATTTCTGACTCCATATGCCCAATGGATTATCATCTTCTGCACATTTCATGCCCTTCTTACAACAAAAGTTCACCAACCAAAGTATCAAACAGGAAACTAAACTATTTAACTAGCATATAATCTTCACAACGCATAGCTGAAACTTAAAGAGAGAGCCCTCTCTAATTATAGATAGGCTAGGATCTATAATCCAAAGGTTGGTTAGTGGTTACCCCGGCCGTATTCCCTTGGGAGTCATAGGGAACAACCTGGGTGTTAACACAACGCCCTAGCCACGTTTCAGAGAGCTATACTAAGCATCTTTGATGATCTAATAAATGAAGGAATAGAGGTATATATGGATGATTTTACTGATTTTAGAGCGATGCATTGCTACGAAGTTAAGTTAAGGCAATGTCAAGTGTCACATGATGATGACTGAGGACGTGATCCTGGGACATTACATCTCTACAGCATGAATACGGGTATACCAAGAAAAAATATAGGTAATTATTTTATTGCCTACCCCCTGCACCCAAATAGAGGTACGTAGCTTCCTAGGATATGCAGGTTATTATCACGGATTTATCAAGAATTTTTCATAGATTACGACACCCTTATATGCTCAGACTAGAAACATAGATTTCAGTTGATCTGACAAGTGTGAGATAAATTTTGCAAGATTAAAGAAACTAGTCTCAACAACACCACTATTACGTTGACCAAACTAGGAGCTGCCTTTTCATATTTCCATGGACACATTAGATGTAGCCATAGGCACTATCCTCAACCAAGAGGAGGACAAGAAACCTTATGCTATATATTACATTAGCAAAAATATCACCCCTATAGAACTCAATTATGCAATGAGAGAAAAATAATTCTTAGCAGTTATTTATGCAATAAACAAATATAGACACTATATAATTGGCTACCAAGTCTTTGTGCACGCTGATCACTCTGCCATTACATATATAGACAATAAACCAATCAGAAATGGTCGAGTAACATGATGGTTATTTCTTTTGCAGGAGTTCAACATTACCATTAAAGATCGTCTAGGAAAGGAGAATCCCATTGCTGATTTTCTATCTCGAATTCCAAACGTTAATGATCCACTGGTGGTAGATGACCAATTCCGAGATGAGCACCTATTTGATGTGATGGTTAAGATTCCATGATACGGAGATGTGGAAAATTATTTGGCGGGAGGGAAGCTACCTAAACATTTAACAACAAGGAAAAAAAATTGATTGTTCAACGCAGTACACGGTTCTCTTAGATAGGTGGATATCTTTTTCATACA
This sequence comes from Pinus taeda, assembly GCA_000404065.3. Taxonomy (NCBI): domain Eukaryota; kingdom Viridiplantae; phylum Streptophyta; class Pinopsida; order Pinales; family Pinaceae; genus Pinus; species Pinus taeda. The sequence goes on from APFE030496176.1 coordinate 10,368, forward strand.
GGGGCTGACATGTGTATACGCAGATGTATCCGCAAAGATGAGATCCATGACATCCTGAAGGCTTGCCATGACAAACCTTGTGGGGGACATTTCACAGACCGAAGGACAGGACATAAGGTATTACAAATGGTCTATTATTGGCCCACTATTTTTAAGGATGCTAAAAAATATGCCTAGGCTTGCGACAGTTGCCAAAGGATGGGTTAGCTTGGTCAATTTGATGGAATGTCTCTGCGGCCACAATTTGTCATAGAACACTTCGAGCGTTCGGCATTAGAATTCGTAGGTACATTCCATCCACCTTCCAATCAGAAGACCTACATACTGGTAGCCACAGATTATGTGACAAAAAGTTGTCACAGATCGGGGAAAGCAATTCACATGTAACAAGATTACTTCCACCGTTAGAAACATCATATCACGCACAAGATGACTTTTCTGTATCACCCCCGCACAAACAGGCAAGTAGAAAGCACCAACAAGGTTATAGAAGCAATTTTGACCAAGACAGCCTCAACACACCCATGATATTGGATTTCTAGACTACCAGAGCCCTTGTGGGCCTATCGTATGACTTGGAGGAATACTAATAGATACTGTCCCTACCAGCTTCTGTTCGGTAAAGAATCAATTTATCCAATCGAATTTGAAATAAAGACTCTAAGGGCAGCCCAGGAAGTGGGTTTAGACTTAACAGAAGCTCAAACCAAGCATCTTTAGTAGATTAACGAACTAGATGAAGCTCGATTGCTTGCTTTGCAATGAACTACAATAATACAAAATCAAAGGGCAAAATAGCATGACAACCTTATCAAGAAGAAAACATTTAAAAAAGGGGATTGGGCACTTCTGTACGATTCCAAGTTCCAGGACTTCCCAGGCAAGTTGCAAAGAAGATGGCTTCGCCTTTATGAGATTCAAGAAGTGCATAACAATGGTACTATTACCTTGACTGCCATAGACGGATCTGGTCATTCCCTTAAGGTAAACGAGCATCAAGTGCGCCTCTATCATCAACCTCTTACCAAAGAATCTTTCTACAAGTAAGTACGGGAGGACCACTCCATGCAAATGCTAGCTGTAGGGAATGGTAACCCAACATCTTTTTCTTTAAAAAATTGAAATTGCTTGAAAAATTGTAAATAATGCACATACCTTTGTAGGCATTACCATGTAAATATGGATTTTTATTTTTTTGTTGTTGTTCAAACAATTGAACACCTGCCATTCAATTGATTAAACAACATATCTATTTTTCTTCTGTAACTCATCATTCAAGCAATCAAATGTTTGTCGTTCAATTGATTGAACAACACATTTTTTGTTGTTTTCATTGTTCAAACAATTGGACATTTTTCGTTCAATTGATTGAACAACACTTTTTTTTCTCATTTTTTATTGTTCAAACAACTGAACATATGTCGTTCAATTGATTGAACAACACTTTTTTTTCATTTTTGACTGTTCAAACAACTGAATGTTTGTCGTCCAATTGATTGAACAACACATTTTTTTAATTTTTCGTCGTTCAAACAACTGAACGCATGTTGTTCAATTGATTGAACAACACATTTTTTGTTGTTTTCATTGTTCAAACAATTGGATTTTTGTCGTTCAGATGATTGAATAGCACATTTTTCTTTCATTTTTCGTTGTTCAAACAACTGAACGTTTGTCATTCAATTCATTGAACAACACATTTTTTGTTGTTTCATTGTTCAAACAATTGGACGTTTTCTATTCAATTGATTGAACAACACATCTTTTCATTTTTTGTTGTTCAAACAATTGAACGTATGCCATTGAATTGATCGAAAAGTACACTTTTTATTGTTTTCATTGTTCACACAATAGAACGTTTGCCGTTCAATTGATTGAACAACACATTTTTTCGTTTTTGCTGTTCAAACATGCGAACGCTTGTCGTTCAATTGATTGAACAACACGTTTCTTTTGTTTTCATTGTTCACACAATTCAACAACTGTCGTTAAATTGATTGAACAACATGTTTTTCTTTGCGTTCCCATGACTACCATTCAATTGATTGAACGACGCATTTTCTATTCATTGGTTTTCGATGTTCAAGTTATTAAGCAATTGTCATTCACTTGATTGAACACCACTTTTTTTATTATTTGTTTTTGTTGTTCAAACTATTGAACGACTGCCATTCAATTGATTGAACAATGAATTTCTTCTTATTTATTTTTATTTTTTGATTTTTCATTATGCTAAGCGAACCGCACCTTTTATGAGCTAAATTTTAATTTTTTCTCATTTTTCTCTTGATCATTATACCATGATCTTCTTCTTTTGTATTGCAAATAAGCGCCTTGTGCATTTCTGCCTCTTCTAAAGATATATGGTAATAACAATGTCATTGTAAATTCTAAAACCCTTTTATTAGTTATGTTTATTCATTAAGCTAATATGGTGTATCTTTATAATGGCTGATGAACATCTTTTCTTTTGGGACACATTAGGAAATGATTCATTACCTTTAATCAATGATGGCTTATGTTTATACTTCCAAATGCATAAAAATAATCAATATAATGTTAAGGGATAAGAGTATAATACTTCCATTGGCATCTTCTTACTTCTTACACCATCCTTGACTCTTAAGGAGAAAATGAGCGTCCCTCTTTACAAGAAAAATTGAAAAAGTAAAATAAAATAGAAAAAGTCTTACAACATTATCCAAAGAGGATAGGGGGTCTCATCATGAGCCAGCCTGCCACGATCATAAGAATGTAACAGGTGACATTCCAATTTGGCTACCAAACCAAGGTAATGATCTTCTTAATAATGAATTTGTCATAAGAATAGGGGGTCTCAACATGAGCCAGCGTGATCATCTCTGTTTCACCCTGGTGAGTGGCACTATGGTTATATGGTCACCATGTGAGCATAGTGGTCTCTTCGTGACAAAAGAAAGAAAAAAATAAACTTTAAAAAGGACTCTGGTTCATTTGGGAGGGTTAAAAAGCAACCCAGTCGAGGCTATGAATGGTTGCTGGCAACAGTGGCTCTGTTGTGGTATTGAAGTTTTATCTTATATTTCCATATGAGATCTACCCCTTATCACCTATGACTCTATTTATAAATGAAAATCTCCATTTGGTAGCACTTTTTCAAGCTGCATGGCACGGTAATTTTTATTTTTATTTATCATATTCCATATGTCCACGTATTAAATGACAACCATTAAACATAAATGTTGATTATGCTGATGTGATTAATGCCACTTATGCTAAAATATTCGACATAAAGACTTGATATTGTTGTTTTTATTTTGGTCAATTCACATTTGATGGCGCATGTCACTTAAATTCTTTATTGATTTGCATGTTGTGCTTTTTAGATTGGTCGCCGACATTTATTTCACATTGGTTATTTGCTTGTTTTCTATGTACTAAAAGGACGTGGATGCCCTTCTCTCATCAAGGGGGGATGGCCTGCGTATGGATAACACGTATTCCTATTATGAATAAATGTGTGATAATCATTGGGATTACCTCCGGAGTACGACTTGCATGATGTGCAGGAATATGTAATAATTAGTAGGAAATTCTGATTGGTTGAAGAATGGTAACCATTATGGTGGGCATGCGAACATATTATTTTACGTTAGGTATGTCTAACACAATGGAAAAATTAAATAAAAACGATAATACTTATCCAAGTAGCATCATTTCCTTTATAATTGTTGCTATGTTGTATAACAGGGGTAAACCACAATTGTATACAGAGGAACTAGACTCAATTGCAACAGCTATGGGCAGAAGAGCAATTCGGAGTGAGCCTCTAATACTGATGGTGTCGGACCAAGCCCACAAAATCCTTGAACACGCTGGCTGGTTACAATACTTAAACAAATTGCAGGGATTCCATGAAGAGCTAACGCTAGAGTTTCTGCAGAATCTGTAGAATGGTAGTACAGTGGTCAAAGGCATAAGCATGGTAGTTTTAGAAGAAGTCCTGGATAAAGTCGTCTGACTTCCGGTGAAAGGGGTGAAATGGGTAGACAAATGTGTCCTTCTATACAGCACAATTAAAGCCTTCCAAGACCCAGGCGAGCGACTGCTACAAATGGGTAAAGGAATTCATCCTTCAGCATTGCCGTAACCATGGAAAGAGCTGGCAGTCATCATCCAAATATATATCACTTTCGACAGCCGGCATGATGTGGTAAAGCCTCGAAAACTGAAAATCCTAGCCATTTTAAAGAAAAGAATTTTAGTTAATTTACCATTTTATTTAAATTCCCTATTACATGATGTTGCGCTATGGGTAAGGACAACCAAGGACCCACATAGTGTAATTAGCCATCATGGGTTAATTAAGTTAATCATCCCAAATAGATTGGAACAACAACAATTATCATGGGACAATATCATAAATCCTACCTTGGCTCCACCCCTGGAAAATGAGGAAATAGAGCAGCAAGGGCCAAGAACCCCAAGCCCAAAGAAAATATTAAAACGAAAGAGCCACACTGCGCCCCTAGAATTAGCTAAGCGCAGATGCCCGGTGAGAGTAAAATCCTAGTGGTGCATTCCAATCGAAGCAGAAGAAGCTGAACCATCCCACACACCTCGTCTTAGTCCTCAAGACCCTCCTTTGCAATACTATGAGGAGGAAGTGGGAAGGGTTTTGGGAAGCATGGAAATGTTTACTGAGGGCAGGGAACATTGAAAGACAGAATTGTGCCCCTGATCGGTCAGTCCCTGCTGATAATTTTGGTCATGAATAAACCTATCCATGCATTGATGGCATGTAGGAGAAGAGAGAGTTAATTCCTGATATGGAAACACCCCTCAAAGTTTAGGAGCACGAAGAAACCGTGAAGGTGAACACTTGGAGGATGCCAATCAACCAAGTGATATTCCCTTTTCAAAGTCCCCCGTGGACAAGGCCTACCAAGAAGAAGACCATGAGAATGATGACTATTCAGAAGATATCATTGCATTGGGATTTCCTGAACACGAAATGAATAATAATTATGAGTTGGAAGGAGAAATATTGTGAGCAAACATAGCTCCAATTGGGAACATTCCTGATGATAACATAATGCAACCTATGTAAGTAGTAGAGGTAATGTAGCCCTAGATGGGAGCCATAGAGTAGAAGAGACTTACAAAGATAAACTTAAAAAGGTGCTCATAAAATACAGAAAACAGAAGCAGGTAATCAAGCAGTTGAAATATTGGCTAAAAGAAGCCACTAGAACGAGGAAATTGAAAGCAGAAATGGAGAATGCAGGGACACAAATAGAACAATGTTATGCGAAGGATGTTGAGACTCAAATAAAGTTTCTTAAGGGTCACCCAAGGGAAACCTATACTAAACTTGATATTAGAGAAAATACTCCCATACAAACAGAGGAGCCCTATATCTTTTCACAGGGAATTCAAACGACCTACCCCACTGCGGACACTACTGTCGAGACTTATATTGAAGAAAATGTTCAAGTTGTAATGCCAGAAGCAGTTAAAGCTGTTATGTAGACTGACCCTGAGCAGACCCAAGGTGCAGAAGTCCAAAAAAATGACATGCCTCTTTACAGCCCCTTGGTTAGAGAAGTTGTTATTAGGAAATTAGAGAATGAGCTTTTAATAGTCCACTAAGAGCTAGCTCATCACAAGGAAAAGGTGGTCCCTTTTCACGAACACCAAGGGCTAAAGAAGAAATTCGAGGCACTTACCAGGATTGAGGATGAGACTTTTTCTCAATACAAGGCTGAGAAAAAGAAGGTTGAAAATTTAGAGGGTCAATTGTAGAAAGCCAGAGAACAAATGGAGACCATCTACTCTCTCTTTTTATAAACTCTATCTTGTTGAGCTCTCGTTACTAATTATGCTTTATTTCTTATGGAGAGATATCTTTTATTAAAATTTAAGGCCATTAAGGCTAGTAAACTGGTAGAAATTAAAACCACTCCTGATTTTTTTAAGTGTTTAAGACAACACGATGAGAAGAATCAGTGCCTCCTTTGTGAGCTCTATATGCATAATTTTGTTTTAGAGGATGACAGGGATAGACACCCTACCCCTTTCAAAGCAGACATTTAATTTCAAGCATTCCTTTCCTTTGTTGCTAATCAACTAAAATGGGCCAAGGCTTACAACACATTTAAAAGGCATGAATTTGCCATTGACATATGGGTCAGAGGAGAACCTACACAACCACTGCTCCTATCTGTCCGACATAAGCAGTTTATGAGGAAAAACAATGTCGTAGGAAAATTGGGGCCAATCCATATTTATATCATTTAGGCTAGAAAGGAAAAGTTCTAGGATATTAAAGAAGAAGCCTTGGATGCATCAAAGCAAATATGGGAAGCTTCTAGTAATATTGTGAGGGGCCGGGAGCCATTCAGATACCATAATTTCCAAGTTGCCTCTTCCCATTTTTTCAAATATAGAAATATGATTTTAACATTGGGACCAGACTGGATAGTATGCCACTATAGAACCCCAATCATATGGTACCCTCTCGACTAATACCGTCATGATTATAACTTAGAAGATCATGAGGTAACCGAGGCTTTTGCTTTGCTCAAGAAAAAGAATGGTTTTAGGAATTACAGGGAAGAAGTATACCCTATTTATTCCCTCAAACAAATGCATCTGAACTATACTCTTGCATGAGGACGTGAAACAAGGTAAGCTGGGGAGTATGCTGGGATGAGAAAAAGGTATGATTTCTCTTCATTTGATGCTTAATTTATCATTCGTCCTTATAATATTATGTTTGTTTATAGAACAAAATGAGGAAAATATCAATCAAAGTTGGAAGAAACTATTTGGTGATAGAATAGGTGAATTTAGTATGAAAAATTGATTCTTTGCTATCTTTGTATGCAAAGATGCGATTGGGAAAACGCTATTCAGTTGGAAAGACATCATGAGGACATAAAAGGGAAAAATCCATGCAATCTGGGGTAGACAAGGAAGTGGAAGATCAATTCAAATATTCTTTTTTTATCATATGATCATATTTCATATTACGAAACCTCAGGATCTCCTGATCTTGAGGATTCACTTCTATCCAAGTTTTCTTTTTATGTTATATAAGGCCAAAAGGAAACTAGATAAGAGTTTATACTTTTAATATGTAATCATTCTCTTTAGAGAAGAAACGTTGTTAACTCAGTGACTTTGTCAGTTGTTACTTTGAAGTTAATGAAAGAAGGTTGCACTTGATACATCTCCGTGTTCTGAGTTTTTATTAAGTAGAGGCTTCTCGTGACTCTGGGCCCAGTCACAAGAAGTTCCATTGCTTTTTTGTGTTATAGTTTACACTCAGTATTTGTACTTGATTTAATGTTTAGTTATTTTATTTATCTTGAAGATTGGTGACATTGATTTACACCGCTGTTCACTTAAATTTATATTGAAGATGCAATATAGACTTAAGTAAGTGCTTTGATTAGAATGAGAGAATGTGTGGTTGATTGCTGTTCAAATTGAATAGATGTTATCATAGATCTTGAGAGAGAAGATTGAGTAACTTCTATGGATTGCAATATATAATGTTTACCATTTAGGAATCTTTTATAGCTGTTGTTTTTCACTTACTGAGTGGTGTTCAATTGCCGATTTTTATTGATGTTTAGTAATGCATATTGATTTGAGTTGTTATAGATTAGTAGTGTTGTTTGATAATCATAGTTTCTTTACTTGATTAAGTGTGATTAGTCTCAAGATTATTTGAATAATTCTCCATGTAATTCTCATTGCATTCAAGTTCGAATTGGTTTCAGAACAAGTTGTATAGAATTACATATGGTGTTGCGAGCATTCCTTTCAAAAATAGTTCTTTGCATATTTGTGTGAATTGAATTGAAGAATTGGACTTTAATGATTGCAATGATTCATCATTAGATAACATCTAGCTTCACTACACACACTGTATTGGCACTCTTGAAATAGAAAGACTTACCTTGGGCTGAAAACTAATGTAGGCATTAAGATTTCCTGTAAAAATACATCTTAGTGAGCCAACATAATCCATTCAAGCTTATCTAGAATCCCATCTAGAAGCTTACCATGAAAGATTCATATCTATCCCACTCCTCATGGGATTTGGAAAACCTCTCCTCTCTCTTGGTGCTCCACCCTCCAAGTGGTTTATTTTATTAATTTATTTAATAATGCATTTTCTATTCATATTACATAGCACCTGTCTTTCCTCGGCTTAGGTGTAGAATAGTTTAACCCACAAAGGAGGGTATCAAACCTAGCTTTCCTCAGCTTAGGTTAACAACATTTAACACACAAGGGAGGATATCACACCTAGCTTTAACTTAGCTTTGGTTTACAATAATGTAGTACACAAGGGAGGGGTGTTACAGTTTCTACTTTGCATCTAGGAAATGGGTCTTAAATTTTCCCTTTACATAAGCAGTGCGTAGCTAGAAGGGAGGTATTAATGTTACACATTATAGGATGGTAATGATTCCTTTTTTTATTTATTAGGCTGTAAACTATGTGAGTTACTTACACAATCATATTTCAATGTTAAAAAATATTGTGTTGAGAACATTACTCGAGCTAAGTGGGGAATAAGAGCTATTTGATTCCGTATCTTCATGATAATTTATTTGTATATAATTACATCAATCCTCAACCCAATGTTCTAAGTGATACTCATATCACCCCATATGGATGACATAATTAGTTTAATTCACTCTAGTTAAATCCATGGCGTTGGTGTTCATAATTGTTTGGATAAACATCTTCTTTCATATGAATTCTACATAACTAGGCATACCATTACCACTCTAACCAGTTGCTTTCTCACCCACCTAACACCCAAAATGACCAATATTAAAATTCTTTCTAAGTTTTTCTTCATTGTATGAATGTGATAACCTTATGGAAAATCCATGCTGAACTCCTTAAGTCCCATAGGGGCTGCTCTAGCTTCCCTGACATTCACTAACTACAAGATCCAGGACCATTTACCATGTCGTCTTCACAACCATCAACTTAAAATCCAAATTCCATTTCTTTATGGTTAACATTCTATGGTCAGGTTCGATTACCACATAGCAATCACAACTATGGTTATATTATTGTGGTAGTAACACATTACCCTAGTTGGGTATATTTGATCAATGTGACGATTATTACAAAATATCACGGCTCCTTAAATTTATGTACTCCACCTAACTTCGTTGGTACATTTATTAAATTCATGTGTTCACATCTAAGGAAGGCATGCCTTGACATTAAGTCATGGGGATGATCGACTCATGGAAGACCCCGCCCTGATACAATGAAATTACCTTTTTCCTTAGGATAGTGATATAGAATAGTGGTTTGGTTATTTTTCCTTCATTGCTGGAGAGATATTCGCTAGATTCATGCATATGCATTGCTTTATGTATCAAAAACTTCCTGATACATGATATTGTACCTCCAAAACTGATTCTCCATTAATAATTTTGGGTTTCATCCTGCTTAAGGATTGATGTGATCATCCCCTATTTCCATGCATGCCCTAATGACATGGCCGCATGTGAGCTGTGCGTAATGTGTAGTAGTTTGGTTGAACGACAAGGCTTCATTCTACATACCCTATTCTTTCCTTTCAGGTGAGCAATAAAAACAATGCTATTGGGCATTGAATGCTACATAGTACCTCCTTTCTATGCAGAAGGGCACCATCACCATCCCCATCCATGTCAGCAACAATGAATGCAATTACGGAAATGAATGTGATTACCCATTTGGTGGCAGCCAACAATGAATTCCATGTTTCCCGCTTGTGATTACCCGCCCTTTCGATCATCGCATCATCTCCGAGGATTTACCCTTTATTTTACATATTTAGGGTGAACAAGGTATGGTCATTGGGTGAGAGCAAAGATATTAGCAAGGCATATTCGACATTGTTTTCCGCATCTTGAGTTGTTACCATACCTGCACAAGGGATATTTGGCACCTTTTTCTTCTTCTTGCTTTATTCTCAGACCTGCATAGGTATGTTTATGAAATTCATATATATGTGTTTAATGCTCTGACTAATGCCTTGTATGGGTAGAGCTTCCCTAACTAATGGTCTCTACCTTCTAGGGCTCCCCTGTAAACAATTCTAGAGTTGTCAGTTCCATGCAGCTCCATGTTAAATTTTCCTTTTCATTTGAACTTTTTTTTATATATATAGTATGTAAATAACAAACTCTATATCATTGTCATCTTAATCAGAGTGACTCAAAATGTATATCCACCCACATTGCTATAAATGAAAATATGAAATAAGGGAAAATGTGGCACATGATAACCAAAGTTATATCTGGAAATGTAAGTAGGTAGAATCACTTGATCCAGATCTCCCATAATAGACATCCAAATTTCAAATAAGTAGACCTATCCACTTATCCCTGCCATACAAATGTGTTTTCCAGAAATTATTTCACTCTAAGCATTCTCCAATGAGTTGTGGAGAATACAATGCATATTTCATAACCCAAGATTGTGCATTCATGCTTTCTTCGCTCTCATCCACTGCCACCACTACTCTCCTCTGCTTCTGCCTCTACTGGAATTTTCCCCCTCAACTTTGACCATTTTTGCAATTGAAACAAAATTAAAAGAACCCAACAAAATGTGATGGGCCTTCTTTGGTTCTTCTCTTTGCTGCAAATTGCAATGAAAGAGGAAGTTCTGAGCCCCTAATCAAACCAAGGAGTGTTTTAACAAATAGGGTTTTCGTGAGACTAACTATGCCTTTGCTTTTACCTTGTGCCCGCCATGATGTCAAATCTGTGACCACTATCACTAACCCCTGGCCATAAATTGCTCGGCCTACGCATTTGAGAATCCACTCATTATGTCATCTAACCTTGCATCACTTAATAAATAAATACTTTCTTCGAGCAGATTTAATGTTTTTAAATTTAAAGATAGAATCGCTTCATATATTTTATCTTATTTATGAATTTTTGTTCACTGTATATCCATCCTCATATCAGGCACGACTGAGATTTGTTGGTTTATCATGATTATGGTGCACGTTCACTCTAAGAGATGTTCATTGTAAGAAGAGATTCAATGATGTCATTGAAAGAGCAGTCATCACTATCTATGAATTAATGAATAAAGAAATTAAACCCTATGTTTAATAGTATTAAACTTTGAAACCTATATTATATTATTTAAAAAAAAAATATCATTTCAGGTTAAAAAAATATTCCATTTCATGCCTTAAATCAAGCATTTCACCTTTAAGTGCATATTAATAGAGCTTGTTTAACTTAAATAACACTCATTAATATAAGGACAAGTTTTCATTAGGATTTTGTTTTGTTAATAAGAATTTAGTATTTTTGGTTGATTTACTTTTCTTAACATATAAATTTAGTATTTTTGGATTAGTTCAAGTTTTTTAACATATAATTAAGTTTTATGGAATATAAATTATTTTTTTATAAAAAACTAATTACATTTACTTTTGAGTTAAATAATATTTGTTGATATAATTTGGTTCATTTGTATTAGTTAGACTTTATTAGTCTCCAATGTTAAAAGAGAATGGTTACCAAAACCACAAAGAAATGTATGTTTAAAAACAAGTCAAGGTTAATTCAAAATCTAAAAAACATTCTTAAACTGGCCAACTCTTTCTGTGTTTGATATGCATCTGTGCATTTAGCTACAATTTCAATATTCTTATTTTATAGCCTGTTGTAGATTGATGTTCCGCATTGAATAGGATTCAGTACCATATGCATTGGAAACTCAATAACAACATTTAGTACCATACACATTTGATCTTCAACTTCTCTTTGCTTGTAAGAAGAGATGTTATTTTCCTTTAAAACTACTAAACGATGGCAATTTTACCATGTAATTTCAAGCCTCCAATTGTGCAACATGGGAATCCATTTGTGTGTTACGTGCACTGAAAACTCAATGGCATTATATCTCTACCATATTGGGTTGCATGCTTTTTCAATTTAATTTAATTTAATTTAGCCTAATTTTGCATGTGAATTTGTTATGATTTTGGTTTCAAAGATGGATATCTACCCATATTTATCTAGATACATTCAATTTATAATACACATTTGTGAAAATAGATGTGAGATTAAATATAATTTTGTTTATTTAATTGAACACTATATTTTTGAATGAAAGCTTATAGCTAGCTCTTAAGGGAAATGAAGTGACATCGTTTTCAATTTTTTTTCTACTTTTCACAAGTCACATAACTTAATTAGTAAAGGAGTAAGTGGTCCATAATCCAGACCATTTTTTTACTAACCAAAGCATTTTTACTTCATTAGTAGTGGGACTAGGAACCCATTGTTATTAAAGAAAGGGAGTAGCCCTTGCTTCCCTTGTTTTAGATGATCCTCAGGTTGCATCTAAAAGCTCTCTCAAAGCCCTTGGTTTTCCATCTCCCTTTCTAGGCTCACATATTGTAATAGGAAGGTAGTAAGTGGCCCATCAACCACACATTATATTATTTGCAACTAAGGAACAAGCATAACTTAGTGTAAGTAGGGGATTTTGTAAAGGACCATCATATATACGCGTCATTTCACACTTTTTATGTTCACTGTGTCACTTACACACACATTGCACTACACACACTAAGCTACTCTATAATTTGAACAAAGGGCATCAAGTTTCAAGACCTTTTGTACATAGTTTATTTGAGCTTAATTTTTCAGACAATAAGTGGAGAAAGACACCTAAAAGCAATCATAACTTGAAAAAACTAAATTTCCCCATAGGGGCCATAAAATAATTTATATTTTAGGTTAGGACTGTTGGGGGTAGGAATCCAATAAGCTGCCATGGTCATGTTATATTTTGAAACATAGAAGTTGTCTTTTAGGGTGTTAGAGCCTAGATTGACCTCAGGCTAAAGAAAGGCAATTCTAGGGTAACCACAAACCAAGCTTAACCTGGTAGCTAGCCCTACCAGGTTAGGAGAGGGCTCTCTCCTTTATGGATCTCAGTCAAAATGACTAGATCAGATAGGATTTTAGGCTAGGTATAGTAGCTCAGGGGATTCTGATTGAATTTCTTGGTTTCTTGTGTTGGATCAGATGAAGCTAGGCAATCTGGGTATGGGAAATTAGGTCAGAGTACAGGGTGTTCTATGGGGAAATGTAGGTATAGGATTTTACACTTGAAATTGAGTGAGGTGAGATATCTAAGATTGGTGAGGAGCTGAGGAGTTCATGTAAAGATTATGCATCCTTCTCAAACAGTAGAAAACATATAATATTGAATGGCTTCCCAAGGCAGAGCACTGTAAACAATGAATTCTACCTATCTATATTGATATCATTCAGTTAGAAGCAATGAAATAGTTTGTGGCATATGTAAAACATGTGAAAAATTGATAACATAAAAAGAAAATATTCAAAATCACCATACCACAAGTATCCCATAAAAGTAGCTGCAACTCCTATTAATTTCCTTGCCAAACTGCTTACAATGATGTACAATATTGTTCAGAGCATCCAAGTGTATCCAAACCTTGGAAATGAGAAAGAAAATACATGATATAAACAACAAAACCACTCATCCCAACCATCAGGGTTTGAATCTATGAGAAGAGGGGTTGTTACAACCATATCCAAACATGGACCAGGAATATAGACAGTCAAACTACTTGCCTCTATAAGCATGGAAATTGATTCATTAGCCTCAAAACCACCTATAACTAATGAATCTACCCTCTAAAACTGTTTTACCATCATAATTACATGTCATGCCATCGATTAAATCATAAAAACAACCATGAGGAAAGAGAAAGTGAATTTATTGTGAAAACAAGCGAAAATTTGATTTTCTAGGAGAATTGGTCAAAAGCGCAGCACCACTTTCCACCTACTTTTGGAGGCCTTCTGCTTAACCAAATTGAGCCCAATATTTCTCACTATAAAGGCCATCAAGTCTAGTTTCTGTAACAACTTGAAGCTTTGAATTTGGAGGTCACCGCCCCCCTCAACAATTGAATCTCCCAAGACTGCTTCTGTGTGTCCAAAATGAGGAAGAGAGGTCATTTTTTGATAGTTTTTGGACTTTTGGTGAACCAGATTTGCTTCAAAAATTATGAAAATTTCCAGGGTGAATGTTCTCATCCTCATAAGTCCAAATATACAAAAAAAAATTCCATCTTTTTCTCCAGGGAAAAGCGTAGTGGCCAGTTTCCTGTGTTGAAAATTTCAAAATTTGAAAAATGCAAAAAATATTCAAAACTTGCCCAAATTTGGCATGGGACACCACCATCAATTGATTTGATGGGATAGTGAGGCTTTGGAAAATATTTTCAACTTATCTTGCTCATTTTTTCTCTTTAAATCCTTCGTCAATCTAGCTTTAAGCTTCTCGATCCTCATGTTACAGATTTTGTTGCAGATCATGTAATGGTAGGCCATGTGGCGAAGCATCTTCTTATCCCTATTGGCATTCTCAATCAACCCTTTGAGATGTATTTTGACCTTCTCAAGCCATGTTTCCCTACCATTCTCGATCTCTTTCTCAATAGGAGTAAACTTGTCACGAGCCTCATTGGAAATTTTCTTGTTTTCTTTGATCATTTGCAGTGCCATGAGGACTTGCTTGTCACTCAATTGTTTGTTTTCCTGCTCTAGATATCTGATGATTAACTTTTCTCTTTCTAATTTATTAGCTAAGGATTGTATTTCAGCTTCTCTCTCTTGAATTATGATGTCCTTGACAATTTCTTCATCCTATGCTTCCAGGTCAATGATGTCAATTCCATGATGAGTAAAGTGTTGTTGTGGCTCCTCATTCTCAATGAGATCAAAACCTCTTTCCTCCTCATCACCAAGATCTTCCTCCTGCACTTTTTCCTTGCATTTGATCAACTACTCAACCTATACCTATTTTGTCGATGATGAAGGCAAAGCCCCTTCCACACCTTGTGGAGCAAACATTTTCCTGTGGACGAATGATGAAGGCAAGGCCCTTTCCACAACTTGCGGAGAAAACACCTATCTAGTAGCTGAAAAAGTCTCCTTGTGCCTCTCTAATATGTTACAGACACTGGTAACTCAACAATTTTGGTTTCCTTGGCCTCTTCCCTTGTTTTTCCATGGCTAGAAGGCCCACTTTCTTCTTGATGCATTGGTGAAGGGATCCGTGGAGCTTTGAACATCTCATGAGCAAAGTCTCCCATGGAATGTTAAGAAAGCTAAGCTGGTGTAGAACAATGATTTTAATCAAAGAGTAATGGTAGATGATGTTCAACTACTGGGGGTATGATTTCCTCTGTACAATATGTGCCATTTTCTCAATGTTTCTAAACATGAATTAAGGGAGATTCAACATCTTTACTCTAGTGAAATGCATGAATCTAATATGATAGGCATAGAACCGAGAGAACCTACCTTCACAAATGAAGTACTTGATAATAATCCTCATCAAAGGCACATACCTATTTTCCAAAACCTTAAAGGGGAATAACTTCTTCACTTGATTTTTGTATTTAGCCTTGATATAAGGCTCATAGTAGTCCTCATCAATATCATGACCCTTGTACCATTTTTCACTCACATTAGGGATTCTAGTGGCCTCTGAAATGATAGCTGATGAAATTGTGAAGGTTACTCCAGCAAGTGTCACCTCATTGTTATGCAAATGAGTCACAAAAATTCTGTCCAACTCATGGTGCAACTGAACTCCCTCCACCATCTCACAAAATTCAAAACATGCTTGATTCCTGAAAAAAGAAACTGCAAGTGGGCAAGCCTGTAACTCTATCAAACTAGTGGGCTCCTCTTGGATGATTTTTCCTCCTTTATGAGGCTTCCTTTGTTGTGTGTTTCTATCCCTGGAGCTATCACTAAATTTCTCTTCTTCATACTCATAATCACTGTCTCTTTCCATTGTTTTCCTTTGGTTTTGAACAATGTGGTTGTATATGGATAATTGTGGATAATAGTGTGGAAATAAGGTGGAAATAGGGTGGAGGAATGGAATGGGCAGAGTGTATGGAGGAGGGAGTGTGAAAATGTATGTGTGAACAGGGTTTAGGGATGTGAGTAGGGGAGAGAGTGCAAGTTTTGGGAAATTGCATGTGAGAATGGGATTTAGGGGAAAATATATGTGGGAATAGGGTTTAGGAAAAAATATATGTGGGAATGGGGTTTAGGGAACAATAGAAAATGGATAAGATATGAAAACACTAATGGAGTGAGGAAAACTAGGGTTTTGAATTTGGGAGTGAAAAACACCAAAACTTGACAAGTAAAACCCTAGACCATAAGAGATGACTAATATACTTACTTGCAAGAGAGGAAAATTGGATGATTTGAGGTGAATTTGGCGATTTGGCATGAGTTGAGGCTCTAATGGGAAAATCACAGCGCCACTTAGAGGAGCACAACGCCAACCTATAAGCACAATGCCTGTCTATTTTTGCACTAGGAAATGCTACTAGAAGCACAGCGCCACCTTGAAAGCACAACACCTTCTTCAGAAGTGCAATGCCAGCCAAAATCTTGAAAAAACGCAGCAACTTCACTATATTTGCTCAATGACACTTGAAACTCGACCTTTGATCTCCTTATGGCACTTTGATCTTCAACAATAACACAATGGGATGAAAAATAGGAGGATTTCCTTATATAGCTTCACCTTTTTTATTTTTTGTTTATGAAAACCCACTTTTATAATGTCTAATTTTCTTTTACAATGCTTTGTTTTTCATGTTTGTTTCTTTTTACATGGCAAGTGGATTGATGCTTAGAATCACTTGATTTTGCAGTGGCATGTACTTGGTAGCATCACGAGCTTTAGGAGGAGCTTGAGAACAAATATTACATATAGAAGAATTAAAATTACATCGTGAAGAAAGATAAAAAATATATTACTCTGTTTTCACCTCAAAACATGTTTTGAGGTGAGAACTACATTGAACTTCTCAACTGATAAATTATGATTTTAACAATGATTATTGACCCCCTCATATGCTTGTTGACCCTTATTAACATATAATCACTGAATTTGACCATGGAGCAAAACCTTAAAACCTAATGAGACCAAGCCCTATGAAATGGATTGCGAAATGAACATGAATCATGACTGAAAAGTATGAGAGAAGATCAACAAGTACATATCACAAGGAAAAAACTGAAGTAACCCCTACCATCAGTGGATCTATGACCTAATGGAATGCAACCTCATCAGAATGAGACTCTTATTGTGAAATGAAAGAGAGAAGATTTTGATCACTGATGGCAATGTGAAGACATTGACACTAACATTGGCTCCAATGGGGATGGTAGCTCCTTGGAGGTGCCAAGAACACCATAGATCAAGTAGCCTTATCCATTGGGCATTGAGGTCAAGACATTTCAAACACTGAAAACTGACACTAGGAAAACTGACTCAAGAATCAAACTATGACTAGAAACTAGTAAAAAATGGCAAAACATACACATTCTTTCAAACTTTATAACCTTCACCTCAGGCCCCAAGCTAGAGTGATTGTGTACCTTGAAATCTTGCAACGAAAATGAAAATGGTATATACATTGATCATATCATGGTTTCAGAAGTCACCATAGAAGAAGTAGTGCTTTAGGAGCCTACCATTGACTGGCCCTCGTGAACAATCATGTCCATCCATTTCCTTTAGCAGAAAGGCATTTTGTCCTCTGTATGCAGCAATCTTATAGGGTCCCTTCCATAAGTTTTTGAACTCACCATGCTTACCTTTACCTTCATTCCTAACATCCCACCGCAACACTACATCCTCAAGATGGAATTTATCTGCTTTGGTTTTTCGGTCATAGATCTTTTTGATTTTTTCTTGCAATTTGAAAGTGTTTTGGAAAACTTCCTCCCTTATTTGTTTTAAATGAATCATCTGATTTATTCTTCTCTGAAAGTCATCCTCCTCACTTCCTACCTCCTATAAAAGTTTCACAACCGAAACTGCAAGAGATGTTGGAAAAATTGTGTCAATGCCATAAACTAATTCAAATGGAGACATACTTATGGACTTCTTCTGGCTCACTCTGTCAGCCCACAAGGCATTAACTAACTTTCTATGCCAACCTTTCTTCTTTGTTTCCAGCATCTTCTTGATGATGTTCACCAATTACTTATTGGATGATTTGACCAGACCATTTACTCGTGGGTAATATGCTGTAGAATGACCCAAATTAATCTTATATTTTCTGCAAAAATCGATCATCCTCTTTGACTCGAATGAAGCTGCATTATCTGTGATGATTTTACTAGGACAACCGAAATGAGATAAAATATTTTATTCTAAGAATTGAATAATTACTGTATCAGTGGCTTGTCTGGTCGAAATTGCCTCAGTCCAATTGGTAAAGTAGTCGGTTGCTGTTAGGATCCATTTGTGCTACAATGACGATGTTGGATGGATTTCCCTGATAAAATTGAGTCCCCACTGCTGAAATTGTGTATTGACTTCAACCGGTTTCAGAGGAAAAGACAACAATTTTCTTTTCCCTTGAAAGGCCTGACATTCATGAAAGCTCATGATTGTTTTGTAAACATCAGAAAAAAGTGTTAGCCAGTAATAGCCTGCACTCAACACCTTGTTTGTTGTTGTCTTCCAGAACAAGTGACCACCGCAATCACCCTTGTGAAAGTTACTCATCACCCACTGAGCCTCATCTTCTACAAGACAATTAATTAATGTTCATCCTAGATCTTTCGAATAAAGAGCATTATTGAGAATGCAGAATTTAGCAACTTTATGTTTGAGAGATCTACCTTTGTTCTTTGTCATCCCCGAAGGTGGTGAGAGGTATTGAAGCACATACACTATGTCTGAATACCATGGGGACTGAAGTAACATTTCAGACACTTGAATCAAAGAGATTTCATTTTCATCTTTTGACATGGTTGCGATAAGATTTATATCTAAAGCATGCAGATTTGATTCTGCCATTAACCTTGCTAGGCCTTGTCCTTTGATCAGCTTTCTGGGCTTGATCTCCAAATCGTATTCCAACATTGCTGCAATCCATTTTCCCCGCCTTCCTTCTGGATCGGTTTGTATCAGCACATCCTTGATTGCTGCATTAGGAACATATGCTATGATGTGTGAGTGCAGAATATACACTCTGAAATCCTTCAAAGCTTTGACAAGAGCAAGAGCCTGTTTTTCAATTATGTTGTACTACAAAGTAGCATCTCTAATGGTTCTACTGAAAAATACAATGGGCTTCTCCAGCTGATATTTCTTTTGCATTAAAACTGCTACCATGGTATGCTCGGATGCAAATGAAAATATGATGAAATCTTGCGTATAATCGGGACTAATCAAAACCGGGGCTGTAGATAAAGCATACTTTACCAGATTAAATGACTTCATACCATCCTCTGTCCATGTTACCACACTGTCCTTCTTTAACATATTAATAATTTCTCTTAAATGCTCAGCTAGATTAGGTACAAATCTACATAAGGAATTCATATTACCATTAAAAGCTTGTATTTCTTTCTTGTTCTGGGGAAAATCTATTTTCTGAATTGCCTCCACCCTTGAAGAATCAATGCGGATGCCTTCTTTTGAGATAATATGACCAAGAAGCTTTTCTTCATCCATGGTGAAGAGACTTTTCTTAGGATTCAAAGATATCCTGAATTTCCTACATCTCTGAAACCCAATCCTTAAATGATGAAGATGCTCATAATCCCTAAAAACACTGTCAAATTATCTAAATATACAACCAAAAATACATCCTTTTCATTGGCGAAATTGATGTCAATTGCACACTGAAATGTGGCTCCAACATTCTTCAAACCAAATGGCATTTTAACATAATGAAAATTTCCCCAAGGGGTGGTAAATGTAGTCTTCTCTCGGTCATCTTCATGCACTAGGATCTGATTATACCCTAAATATCCATCGAGTAGTGACATGTGCGATGCTTCAACCAATCTTTGGAGGATATGATCCATCTTTGGGAGTGGGTACTTGTCCTTCAATGATACCTTATTGAGATTCCAGAAATTGATACATAATCTTATTTCCCCGATCTTCTTGCATACAGGAACAAGATTCAAAATCCAATCAGAAAATCTGATTGGGATAATTAAACCAGCATTGAATAGCCTGTTTACATATTTTTCAATGGAAGGCAACAACTTGGGATTGAATGTTCTTAGCTTCTATCTCAACGGCTTCTGATTTGGCTTGATGGGAATATTGTGTTAAATTATATCTTTCTCATACACCTTCAGATCTGAATAATCCCAGGCAAATACATCAAAAATTCAGATAACAATCTAACATATTTAGACTTTACCTCAGGATTCGATGTTTTGGACAGTTTCATAAACTTGGGCTTATATGTTATTCCAAGATTGACATCCTCAACACCTTTGTCTGTAGGCACCAAGCTTGGCTTTCTAGCCACATCATCTTGATCGAAAAGTTCTTCTAAAGGTATGAGACCTTTAGGAATAGTGTTGTCTTTTAGCTGCCATATCTCCATCTAGTTCACTTCAATCTCTTGGTCATTGGTGTCACCATCATCATCTATGGAAGCATCCTTGTAATTTCCCTCATTCTACGAAAAGGTGTTGATCTCCTAATTATTCCAAAACACTTGCCAATACCTTAAATTGTCTAGAACAGCAAGGCTGTGTTTGACATGGATCTAAAACTTGTTGTTGGAATTCATCAAAATCTTCAAATTACTTGCAGCAGTGGCAAGGGAATCTGCAATAACATTTTGAGCACGAGGTACTGCTGTCAAAGTATAATATGGAAATATTCGTAAGATATCTAAAACTGCATTTCTGTAGGCTCTCATCTACAGGTGTTTAGCTTGATATTCTCCCTTGACTTGCTTGAATATCAGCTCCGAATCTCCATAGACTGATATCCTTTTTGCATTCAGCTTTTTCAGAATTTTTAAACTTGCAATCAACACTTCATATTCGGCTTCATTGTTAGAACAATTAAAGGCCAATTTGTATGAACATATTCTAACATTACTAGGAAATTTATTTGGCTTGAAAGCAGGGTTACGAATCCAAATCCCTATGCCAGCACCATCCTTACCCACGGCTCCATCAAAATCCATTCTCCAAAGACCCGCCTCTTCTTCTAGATTCTGAAATTTTGTTTCCTTCTCTTTCTTACATTGACTAATCTCTTCATTTTTTGTTGTTTAGTGTCTTTTTGCTACTGATATGTGGACTGCTCAGAAGTACTTGCGATTTTTTTTCTTTCTTGATCAAGGGCTTCTCTAAAATTTTCTGAAATTTCTAGAACATATTCTACTTCAACTAACTGACTATCAACATCATTCAAACCACTATATGAATATACTACAAATGACTCTAATTATGTATGTAAAACATTAATTGGATGATTAAGCGGTTTCTCCTTGCTAGTAATCATGTATTTCATTTTCTTCTCCCTGTATAGTTTTCTCAATTGGCCAAACATGGGAGTGGTAGCATAGGAGAAAACTAGTTGTAAAGTCCCTTTAAGCTTTGCACCCCATGATCTAAATAGAAGCATACCGAACTATGGTGGAATGTCAGCAAGAACCACATCCATCAAAACATTCTTGGTCGGGATTTTGTCTAAAGTTACCACCATGTCTTTGATAAGACCAATACAATGGACGCTACTAGAGTCAAAAGAATACAGGTCATGATATTTTCGAGTAATGTCAAGGCCCATTTTCTCTATGATGGCTTTTGGCATTAGATTATGGGAAGCTCTAGAGTCAAACATGGCATTGTGGAAGACATACTCGTGTAGCCCAAGTCTTATATAACATGGAGGAACTTCACTATCCTCAGGCTAACCTTCTAAGGTAGGGCCAAAAATGAGCTCAGTGTGATCATCTTCTACACTGACCATATCAGATAAAGGATCTATATGCAAAATTTTTGACACCTGATGTTTATAGCTGCTATTATTAATCAACTCAGTCAAAGGAATTGAAACTTTTAATTTAGCAATCTCATTTTCTAAACTAAAAGTGAAAACTTTATTTACCTCTTTGACTAGAAGGTCCTCCTTTTCAACTCTTTCTTTTGCTGCACTTTGTTGATTGTTCTTCTTGTTTGCAATGCTATTTGCAGATGGTCCTTTGCTGGAAGTCAGATTAGCAGGCTCTTTCCCTTTCTTCTGAATGTTTGAGGAGCCATTTTTGAGTTGCGCTTCCTTTCTCTTTTGAATTGGACTGACTGGTGCATCCCTGCTTCTCAATCAATATTACTTCTGTTGTGTTGTCAATGCATTCACATATCCTCATTGATAATCATCTGACTCACCCTCCAAAACTGCCTCATTTGCTAGTATGCAGTCTTCATTCCTTTGGGTATCTTGGACCTCCGAATATTCTTTATCTTTGTTAGAAAGATGGGAAATCCATCAGCAGTATAGAAGTGATTCATCTCAACCACTAGATCATCATCATTTTAATCCTTTATTGCATGCACATAGTTTTGCTGCAAAGGAGTTCTGACTTGCTGCTCTTGTGACGACTGATATTGTGCCTTTTGCTCCCCTTGTTTAATCCTGAATTGGGGTTGCTGCTGTCCTCTGAAGTTTGAATTTTTGATTGGTGTCTCATGCTTATCTGCAACTGTCAATTGGTCAAACATCTTCTCAATTTTCCAGAGTAAATTATCTGCCTTAACATTGGAGGAAGATGCTTCTTCCTTTATAGTCATCTTCTTTTAATATTTCATCCTTACTCTTTTGACCAAAAGATTTTCTTCTACGCTCACAACATTCTTCTGCATATCTTCAAGTTTGGTAGGATCTCTTTCTCACAACTGATATGCCATATCGACATTGAAACCATCTAGAAATTTGATCAATGCTAACCCCATTGGTGGTTTAATATCAACTGGAATAGCATTATAGACCGCATTGAACCTCACACAGTAATCTTTCACACTTTCATCCACATTCCTTTTGATATTTTCATACTCAGATAGAATTTGGAGTGGGTTCTTCTTTACCTCCCATCGGTCTAGGAATTGTTTATGCAGAATCGGTAAAGTATTGATACGGGCTGCTGGTAAGGCTCGAAACCATTTCTAAACCTCACCTCCAAAATTCTGTGCAAATAATCTCATGGACACATTTTCTGCATCTACCTCATGAAGGTCAAAGAAGTCATTCATCCTGTCAACATGTTGTTGCGTTGTAATACTTTGAGTGGCATTGAAAAGAGGTATATTACTTTGGTAATCAGTGGCATATCATATAGATTCTGAGGCAGAACGAGGGGTGCATATCGGGCAACCATGAATCGAGGTGGATTTGAAACTCATGTTGGGGTAACTGGGGGATTTGGCACAATAAGGGGAGTTGATGTAACAAAGGCGATGGGTGTTTGAGGGGTAGTGATAGGCCGATCAGAAAGTAGTGATAGGCTGATGACCAAATAGAAGGTCTTGCTAAAAACACCCCTTTTATCATAGGCATACAGACAAGGTGGATGTGTTTAGTGATGCTAAAATATTCTCATGACAATATAATCTCAATGGATTCAACATTATTTAAAAATAAGTACAAGGTGAGTACAAACTTATCCTAAATCTAATTCATTTATTCAACCCCATTTTAATTATTGTATCTTATAAAAATATAATTATGTACTTTGTTTGTAATGTAGTATCAACTTTACACTAATGGTTTTCGATAAACATCACAATGGGGTTCCAGTAGCTTGGGTGATATCATCACGCAATATTATAGTTGATGTTTCTAAATGGATGTCAAATCTCTTTGCCATTGGAAAGAAAGAGTGACTAGATTGTCATGTTAAAGCCTTCATTACAGATGATGGTACTGCTCAAATTGAAGCATTAAGGTGATGTGTTTATTCTTTTTTTAAGAGACATAAAAATATTCTTAATGTATATTCTCTCTAAAAATTATGTTATTCTAGCTCTTCAATCAACTGTACAATATTATTATGTATGTGGCATGTTTGTTATGCATGGTTGAAGAATGTTGGAAACAAAGTCCAAGGAAGGGAAAACCAAATCCACATTTTCCATGCTTTAGAGAAATCATGCACACATGTGAAGATGACCAATCTGTAAAAAAGGCAGTTGAAAATTTATTTGAAAGATTCAGTGAACGTACAAATTTTTTGGAATATTTTAAAACAACTTGGTTAGCCAACAACAAAATATGTATGTTTCTTATAAGTGGCTTTAATGAATCTATTCTGCATGTCATATGTATAGTTATTAATTCATAACCAATAAATTTCTTTCTATAGATATGTGGGAAAAAGCGTACATAAATTTTCCACATTCCAATCAAAATACAAATAATGCAATTGAGTCTTACAATCGGTATATTAAGCAAAGGTACCTAAGTGAGAAGAACAATGCATGCCATAGGCGGGTTGATTGGTTGATTTATGTGTTGTTGACAAAGGTTGTATTATATAACAATAATATGCAAAATTTAAAAGAAGTTGGTTTTCTAATACCCGAAAAAATTGAGGAACAGTTGAATTCATCCAAGTGTAGAGCTAACCAAATCCAAAATGAAGATTGCGTGCCTAACGAAAAGAGAAACAACAATTATTGGGTTCGTAGCCAAAATAATAATACTCGTGATATTTGGTACAATGTCAAAGATAAAGATTACAATCTACACTTCTATAATTGTAAGTGGGCCCTAAATGGAAACGTCTATAAACATGTATTGAAAGTTGAGATGTTGGTGAGTAACATTAGTTTGGGTGAAAATGTATTACCTAATGTCACTAATCCTACTACATAAATTCCTAGAATTTATTTGATTTGAATGCATCACCTATATTGGGCCCAGAAATCCAAATAGAGCTTCTGCCATGCTTTGATTCTCCTCCCAATCTAAATTATCATAATGAAAAAGGAATTGATGATTTAGATAATTTCTCATATAATGTTGAATCGACCAATGTACAACAAGATAGTGCGTTTTTTGAAGATGATGAGATGAAACATGTCAACTCATCAACTCATGCGAAATTGAGATCCATAATACCCACAAATTTGGAACACGCATATGCATTAAACAACTTGGTAGACAAAGCATGTCAAGAATACAATAGAATGTTTTTCAATACTATAACTCCATCCAAGATCATTAACAAGATAAAACATAGTTTCTTGAGCCCAGTCTATAAGAAAAGGCATTGTGGTCGCAAGTCAAAAGTAGGGAAAGATAAACTATAATTTGAAATGGTTGGACGAGTTTGTGCAAAAAAAAGAGCATGAATGAACAAATGGAGTTATCTTCTCAACAACAAAGAAATGTGGACCACATGTCTGAGTTAGTGCAACATTCTATTATGATCTTTATGAGCTAAATGAAATTTTTTTGTTGTTACATTTGCTGGACAACTTGTCCACTCCAATTACCTGATGAGCATGTCGGTGAAAGAAACTATAGCATTGGAAACACTTCTCCAATAAGTACCATCCCAATTTCCTCCCCGAGGGTGCTTCCCCCTATTGTACAACCAACGGGGATGTATTTTCAGCCACACCCACCACCTTTTTCTTCATAAATTCTCCCATGCCTATAACCGCCTCCCCAAACCCTTCCCCATTCCCACCCCTACCCTTTAACCATCCACCCTTCTCATTGTTCCAATCATCCACCCTTAACATTCCAATTTCCCCCCCTAGGGTGATCCTTCGCCCTAGGGTTATTCCCACTATCGTACAACTGATGGGGATGTATCATCACCCAAACCCACTACCTTTTTCCAATTTTTTTCCCACCATGCCTTTATCCATCACCCCTAAACCATGCCTATATCCATTACCAAGTGATCCACCATCTATAGAGGAAGGATAGTCTTCTCCATTTCCTTAGATCTTCATTATGAGAATGAGTAGTTGATCAAAAACTTATCATTAATTAACGGAATTGATTATATGCATCCTGGATTTTACAACTAATTGGTTATTGATTTTTTGCAGCAATATCAATTTGGAAATGCACTTGGGAGTTCCAAGAGTGGCAATGGTGACTTATACACCCAATTTCTAGATCATTCGTGAGGTCGCTTTTCCATAACGTCATTCATGGGCATGAACTTCCATTATCTATTTTGGTAATGAAATTCCATTTTGTTAAAAAGAAAAATGTATAGCTAGACAAATTTGGAATACAAATACATGAATTTGAACTTGTGTGTATGGCAATGTCTTCATTGACTTTTAAATTCATGATGTGGATTTGATGTTATATTCTATCAATGTTACATAGTTTTGATGAGTGTAGTTAGAATGTATTTATTTGTTTCATTTACAAGTTATTAGGTTTGCAATTTAAGTTACTTTTATATTTATATCTTACTCAATGTTGCACGCATGGAAAAACATATCATTATCAAATAACTTTGCTTAGTTATAATAATAGATGTATCATGTACATGAAGAGATCATATATATGGATTTAGATTTATTTAAATTTTTAATTTATGAAAAAGAAAACTAAAGTTTTATTTTTAAAGTTGAATTTATGAAAAAGAAAAGTACAGTATACATGCCTTATAAGAAAATCTGCAAAAATAGATGAAGGTTTGAGCCTTTACCACTTAAATACTAACATTTAAAGATGAGAACTTTATTGATAAGTCGTGTAGTATTATTTAAGTTTTTTTTATTTATTATTCTATATATATTTTAACAATTTCTTTATTTATCTTTGGAGCCCTATAATAGATTGGATCCCTATAGGCTGTAGTTTAGGATGTAATTTGTAAATCCCTATAATAGCTTTGGTCCCTTAAAGGTTGTGGGTTGAGATAGCCAGCTCTAGAGCCCTGGATATCTTGCGCAGTACATAACTTGGCACTGTTATGCTGGCGAGACACATCAAGCGGAGGTTGTTGAGCTAAAGTTTCCCCAAACAGAAGCATGATATGTTTTGACTTATTAGGTTGTCTAGTTGTCTCTACCCATTTTTTTCCTATATGGGTATGAGTAAATTGTAATATTCTTTTGTAAGCGAAATTATCAATTGTGGAACGTAAAGAGTCATGATGTAATTGAATAGTCCATAGTTGTGATTAATTAAAAATATTCATTATTGTGTTTTTTTTAAATGAAAAAGAAAAATAAATTCTTTAAATTACAAAGCAATTATTTGACTATGTATTATAAATACCTTATCTTTTCTTAACTTAATCCATTTAAAAAAATTCTTATTTTTTAAAAGAAAATAGTATTATTGTGTTTTTATAATGGAAGTGTAATTGTTTGACTTTATAATATAAAGACGTGAAGTTGTTTAATTTTACAATAAATTTTGTTTCACTATTAAAATTTGATAATATTAAAAGTTAGAATTTTGTTGATGGAACGAAGAGACAATATCTCACTAGACTTATGAAACATGTACATGGGGATTGTATCTGCAATTTCAAAGTTCATCATCACACTTTCACAAGGTTTACAGGTCATTTAAAATGCTAATGATGTTAGAAAATTTTTGGTCACACCTAGAAGACAATACCTTTTGGTGGAATAGGGAGTAGATTGAAGGAGTCTTATTGTTCCAAGCATGGTTTTCAAAGACGAAACATTTCAAGAATGTCTAGTCATGTCAATTTTTGTTTTATTTCAATGGTGTAAGCCTTAAGATATTTTATTATATTTATGGCTTAAACAAGAGTAGTGCAAGGGGCATTTCCATACTCTGGAACCTTAGTGATCTGTTTTTACCATTGGATCAGTTTTCCCCGTATTTTATCTGGAAAATTCAGATATATTGGGGCTAAAGAGTGGGTATTATTATCATTGTCTATGGTCCTCATATTCCAGGGGAGAAATAATATTTCCTCCAATATTTAGGAAAGATTCACACAATGAGTAAGGAAAAACTTTGGTTGATTGGGGGATATTTTCACCTCATAACCTCGCTAGAAGAGAAAAAGGGCAGGATAAGATTGTAGGATCCAGAAATGGATCTCTTCCGAACTTGGATTGTGGATTTGAAAGTAGTAGATATTTCAACCATCAACAAGATATTCACATGGAACAACTAGAGAGTGGAGCCCACCAAGTTGCCTCTAGGTTAGATAGATTAATGGTCTTTGAAGACCTTATCAATAAGGAAATTTTCTTCAAAGCCTCCATTCTTCCATGTCTAGTATTCGACCATTGGCCAATCCGGCTAGAAATGGACCTTAAGTTGGGCCAACATAATTGACCCCTCAGTTTCGAATCCTTTTGGTTACGGGACACATGCTTTCTGGAAAAATAAAAGGATTGGTGGACCTCCAGTACAGTTCAAGGATGCAATGTAAGAGAATCTATACTAGCATAGAAATGGCATTCTAATGATTGGAAGGTCAACCCCCAAGAAGTGTGAATATTATCTACTCTCAACTTATCCCTGCAAATGCTTGCACCTTCATATTGGAACCTAAAGTTGCCTCTCAGCAAATCTCCTTCTCGCTTCTCATAACCCTTAAGGGTTTTCTCAAGCTAATCTTCGATGGGGCATCAAAGGTAACCCTGGGGATATGGGCTTTGGAGGTTCATTACGGATTCGTGGGGCTGGGATGTCTAAAAACCTAACCCTAAGAGATGAAGCGCTAAAACATTGGCCCCATTGGGTAAATTGGTACATCAACTTCCCAGGGTCGTAACTTTGGCATACGATCTCTGTTTAACGTGCAAAATACCTTGTTAGAAATATCTATCCGAGGAATAGAACTTTTGAATGACCATCTTTGGTAAATGTCCCATGTTGGTCCTGATTTTCCAAAAAAACGTTGTTTAGGGCCTCAAAACGGCTATAGAAGTTCAGGACCCAAAAAATGGCCAAAAATAGTAAAGAGTGCTACAAATAAGGAAACTGAAAAACTAAAAGAAACAAGGGTGGGGATCCAAGTGGAATAGGCGGGTGGCCCCCAATATCCACTTGGAATAGTCAATCGCCCTTCTCATCTAATAAAATCCACAAAAGCATAAAACAATTCCTTTATCTCTTACAAATCATAGAGATAAGGAAACAATAAGTAAATTATCCATGATATAAGAGTGGGTAGGTATATAGATCCCCATTGATGCCTTGAAAATGATATGAATGTTCTCATAAGACAATATGTTCATCTTAAAATGCATGCCCATCTCACATAAGTGGCATCATAAAGTAGACAACTCACTCAATAATAAAGTGCAGGGGCTCTAAAGGGGTAATGTTTCCACCAAAAGGTTCAACATTTCATCATCCATGTGTCATGTCACATACAATTGTTCCACATCCTCTCTAAATAGGGTATATAATCTCTTCATGTGTGCCACATCCTCAAAGGCCCACTGCCCTCCAAAGTAATGGAACAACCTCCAAAAGAAGTGGGATGTCCTTCGAAAAAATATGTGTAGGTGGTATTAAAAAAGTGTAAGGAAAATGTGTAAGTACCCTCCCACATCCTCCAAAAATTAAAAGCTCATGCCCACGTCATATCTATGAAAAATATATAATCAAAGGAGAGGCTCTAAATTTCTAAGTGTGACCATCAATTGAGGGAATGTACACAACTCAATGCAACATAATGTCATACGTAAATTCCATTAGGTAGATCAAATTAAGTATCCTATTGAACTTTGCAATATCTTATAGAATATGTGCCACGTGTCAAGTTCGGTATGGGATGATCATCATCAACCCTAGTTAGGTGTGCTAGTACCCAAGAAGAGTGGTGTGTCCTAGGAAAGCCATTAAAGGGTGTCTATAATGACAGATAAAATGGTATGGGGTTTGACTTCAAGAGTGGTCGTACATAGTTTTGTAAGGTTATATAAGATTTTCATCCACTTGAGAACCTTTGTAGAAGGAACGCTTATGCATTGAGTTACCTTTTCCTTAGCATTATGCCTTACTGCCCCTTTCTTTCCTTTCTCTTGTTTTCTTTCACTTTATTTCATATATTCCCCTTTCTTAACTTATAAATTTTATTGCATGGGGGCTTGGGATACTCTTATTTAGTCAGTTTTAGGTATGTTTTCCATTGTATAGGACTTGGCATAATGGTCTCATAGTGACAAGGTAGAGATCAATATTTACTTTTGATTTTTCTTTATCATTCATATCCCTTTGTTTTGCTTTCAATTTTGAACTTACATCTTGTTCCTTCGATGTTATCTTTTAAAATATGCATTAACCTTGAGAATTTAAGCCCCTTATTCTCATGGGAATATGAAGCATGAACATATATGTGTGGTATGTAAAAACCAACCCAAAATGAGGGAGAATGGAGAAGGAAAATATTGAAACTATTATGTATTGATTGAGACATGGACACCTTACTCCTATCAAAGTCCCTTAGTAGTACCTCTCTACCTAACGATAACTACAATTAAATAAAATATGATGATTATCATCAAGGTGCAACAATATAGGTGACACACATTCAAAGCTACATGATCCATTGTAAAATCCAACCCTTGATCACTAGATTTCATTAAAAATGCATGTCATTTTAACAATTAATATGAAGAAATAAAGAAATATATGTCATTAAAACTTAATATGAAGCTACAAGCTCATGTACTTCATGTGTGTCATTGACCAAAATTTTCAAGTGAATAAGTTGAATATAGTTTGATGCATCTAAAGGGAAATTGTCTATTGATGAACACAAATGTTAATTGTGGAATTACTCCTATGTTCAAGAGTCATACAAGAAAGATCTCCTCTAGCTACCTCTAAACACAAGGGGGTAACAAGGACTAAATAACCAATTTTGCATTTTTCTTATCCCCTTCATTCAATTTATAACAACCATAAAGACATTATATATTTAGACGTTCGTGATCCCCTCAAAGTAGCTAATTATAAAAATAGTTTTAAAGCTAGAAACTCGACATACTTGTTGGAACCCTCTCCTAGTTTGACCTTATCATTACATAAATGAGTATAATTTACAAAAAAAATCCCCTACCCCACATGAGGTTGGGTTACCTAGACAAGCTCCCTCAAAATAACCCCAAGGCCAAGATTTATTTATAGGCTTATAAAATATCTACCTCTAATAAGAAATATTGAGAGAGTACTTAAAGTTGAAAATGATAATTCTACTATGTAAGGCACATTGAAAATAAGGTCTTTAACTATTCTAAAAAATTATAAAATTTATACCCAGCCATATACCTTAGGATAGTATTATACAAAGAGCCTTAGAATATTTTAAATTTGGATGATACTACCAATATTTGAAGAAATTAGTTATTAAGTCTCAATACCACCCATCTCTTACTCCTATCAAGGTTTCCATATCCTACCAAATTCGTGTTGAACAATTACAAGAGATTAACAAAATAGTTTATTGCCTCCTCCTCCATTTGGCATAAGGAACATCCATGGAGATTGAGCCTGTTCCATTTTTGAAAAATCTCCTAGGTAAAGGTGTTTTTCAATAAAGATAGTGATATAAACAGGTGATCTTGGGAAAATCGTCATAAATTTCACTCTGAGCATCAGATTGAAATTTCGTTAGAATGTATAGAAAGACGACAGACTATAGTTTTCTATGTATCTTTTGCAGATCCAAAAGTCGAAACAATAACACTTGGCACTTCGTACAAGGTTGATCTACTTAAAAAGTATATAAGAAGGTCACCTTGGGTGATTGGGCATAACTATTTCTTAGAGAATCAAATTCCGATCAGACTGGTGGAATTCGAAAGAGGATGGAAAGGGATATTTAAGGTCATAATTTGAGACCTTGGAGATCCAAATTTACAGAGTT
The DNA here is from genome assembly GCA_000404065.3 of Pinus taeda. Taxonomy (NCBI): domain Eukaryota; kingdom Viridiplantae; phylum Streptophyta; class Pinopsida; order Pinales; family Pinaceae; genus Pinus; species Pinus taeda. The sequence continues at coordinate 42,103 of APFE030496176.1, forward strand.
ACAATCATTTCAAGATCGAGTTCCTAAAATGAGGAAGTTTGATGGCAAGGATCTGGTAAATTAGATACTCCAGATGGAACAATATTTTGATCTACATGATGTACAACTATTACAAAAGGTATGTATTGCATCTTTATATTTATATTCAAAACAATTTTTAGGGTATAAAGGGATTTTCTCTTGTAAACCACTTGTCACTTGGTCAATTTTCATAGATGAAATGGTAGCACATTATGGGGACACAAAGAGAAACACCTTCTTTAGCCAATTGATAAATCTCAAACAAAAGGGTTCAATGGCAAAGCACATTGAGGACTTCCAAAAATTGAATATAACGGTAAATATATTCCAGAGAAGCAAGGGATTTATGTCTTCATAGGCACTTTAAAGGATAACATTCAACATGAGGTTCATCTTTGGGAACCTCATTCATTGGAGAAGGCATTCAGGTTGGCAAGAAAAAATGAAAGTGGAATTATGGAAACAAGAAATCCTACCACTCATAGCTATCAATATGAAACTTTTTTTTCTCCTATCCTTCCACAACCTACAAGGTTTACACCACAACAATTGGAAGAAAAAAGAGAAAAAGGGCTTTGTTACAATTGTGATAGTAAATACACTAAAGTTCATAAGTGTGCTTAGAAGAAATTATTTTACATAGATTGTGAAGAGTAAGAAGAAAAGGATCAAAAAATGTCAAAAGAAGAGGATATACACCAGGAACCAACCTCGGAGAAAGAAGAAATGAATCTAACCATATCTTGTAAAGCATTGGCAAGAACTACCACTCCTCAAATTCTCAAGATAGAAGGACATATCAAGAAGAGAATTTTTCAGGAAGTGAAATATCATGTCGAGCATCAAGAAATGAATCTGACCATATCTTGTAATGCATTTGAAGAAATTACCACTCCTCAAACTCTCAAGATAGAATGACATATCAAGAAGAAAAATATTTAAGCAGTGAAAGATCACATTGAGCATCAACAATAGGTTCTCCAACTTTTAAAGTATAATGCCACTTTGGTGCATAATCTAATGAAACAATAGGGAGATCAACATCGCAATGAAAAAAAATTTGATGTAGGCGATTGGGTATTTTTACGACTATATCTCAAGCAATTTATTTATGAGAAGGAAATGTTGGCAATACTACATGAACTTAAGAAATGGTGGCCTTACCTAATGGGAAGACACGTCAAGGTAAAAACAACTCATGATAGTCTTAAATACTTTTTAGAACAAATATTATCTTCAAAAGACCAGAAAAAATGGGTCACAAATATATTAGTTTATGACTTTGAAATCATCTACAAAAAAGGGAAAAAAAATGTTGTTGCAGATGCACTCTCAAGAAAGGATGAGGATGTGGAAGCATTGTTTTTTGCTATTTCTATTATCCAACCAGATTGGGTAAATAAAGAAAGAGATGAATGGAAAAATGACGAAGAAGTACGGCCACTCATTCAAAAGTTGCAGAAGGTCCCAGTTCAAAAATATTGATAGAACTTAAAGAAGAAGGAAAAGTGATATTGGAAATTGAAGTAGTCATAGAAACAAGAAATCGACAACTATGGAATTGATCAATTTCATAGTATCTCATCAAGTGGAAGAACTTATCCGCTAAAGATTCCATATGGGAGGAAGAGGAATTTTATACAGAAGCATCCAAAACTACTCAAGCGTTGAGGATAACCCTTTTTGAAGAAGAGGGGCATGTCAGGTCCCTATACTACTAGTGTAGCCCCTTATTCTTATTAGTACAACCCACCTATTATACTTTTGTGCCCATGTAGTCCCCATATTGTTATTATTGTGCCCAATAGAAGCCCACTATTGTTATTGTTGTGCCCTTACATTATTATTGTTATGTCAGCTCTGATTACATTATGACCCATTAGGCTCCTATATATAGAAAGGAGGTCCTTTCATTTGTATCATCCAAGAATTGTTCATTTGTGTAATGTAAAGGAGGTTTCCCCCTCGAAGAGGTTGATTTCTAAGGTGTTGATCTATATTTTCTATCTTTTTGTGAACTAGTTTCATAACAAGATCCTACTGGAAGGGAGCTCCACCCCCCTAATCTGATTACAAGCTATTACTGGCAAGAATATTCAACTTCTTCACCGAAGACTCCAACCCTCACCAACATCTGCGGACCACATTTCATAAATTTTCACACTGGATCCAATATCAATACTTAAGCTCAACAATCAAATTGTAGCTCATCACTGTAATACAATCATCAACCTCTAACAAAACTGAATATACTAATCACTGAAATCTAATCAACTGACACTTAATCAAGACTCAACCAATCAACTAGAATAGTTAGATCACTGTAAAAAAATACAAAGAATTGAACTCATAATAGTGCATCAACACATAGAATCAACTGCAACCCTCATCATTCAAATACCAAAATGTATGTACGCCACTTCACTTAACGCAACCCGCGTGCATACACTCTTTTCTATAGAGAAACCCGCATGCAGATCTTAATATACTAAAACCTAAAAACTTGTAATTTTGAATGAGACACAGAGATGACTAGAGACATTTTGAAATATTCTGTTAGCTTACAGAACCCTCATACACTCAACAACATCAATAATATTTCCAACTGATCAACATGTAAAAAAAATCAACTTCATCGTTCAAGCAGTTCTACTTCAAACCCATACCAATATGAGGACATCATTGACAGACGATAGAGAGACATGATAATTCATGAAGTTGATTAGTCATTTATGAACAAAACCCTTACTTTATATACCCGACTTTGAAGAATTGAACCGGCGTGTATACGAGTTTTTCCCGAGACCAACCAATGTATAGATCTGCAAATTTTGACCTAAAATTGCATAGCTCTTCACAACTTTTGAAAGATAGAGATCATAATATTCAGAGGTAAAAGCATGCGTGTGTACTGAGATCTAGTCAATCCATCAGTAGATCATACAATGAAAAGTCATTTCAGGTCTCATGATCCTAATCCATCATTGTATTCATTGATGCATAATTTTTTTGAGATCTATGTGACAATTGTGGTCCTTAAAATAAAAATATACTTCAGATTGAAGTATTCATCAAAAATCCGTTTCACTTCAACATATATCATTTTTATCTTCACTCATTTACATAGTTTAGCCTTTATCAAATACCACAAGTCAAAACTACACTAGGGATAGTAGTAATCTTTGATGTGATCAATATGTGTTGTCGCACTCACTACTATGGGCCAATACCATGTTAAAGACCCTTCGTATTTAGAATACCATGTTGAAAAAACCATACGCTACTTTTCTTCACCAAACTCGCGTGTATACGCAACTTGGCCTGGGCAAAACCGCATATAATTCTTGAACTTCCAACTTTATCATTCCTCTGCCTCTGAACTACCATGCATTTTTCAAAACACACTATAACATCTATAAACACATTATGTTTATACCTTTAACAAGTATATTTTCATCAAGAGACGACTTATCAAGTAGATTTTCATTCATCAAATAGGCTTTCATCAATAACAACTCATCGGGTAAGTTGCCATTAAGGACAACAACTAATTTATAATTCCAACAAAAAATTTATTGTTAGAGTCTTGTCTTGGTAGGGACTCACAATGAGAACATAACCATATTTAAACTTAATTAATAAGCACATAAAACTTAATACTTACAAAAACATTACAATAAAACATGTTTCTTAACCATGTATATCCACCCCCCACTTTTCCATGGATATATTTAACATGTAAATAGGCTTTTTCACAATGCCATGAGCCAATTCCATGGCTTATCTATACCACATGCCAAAAAAACCATTACTCATTTCACATTAAAAAATTAAAATGTAAAATATTTTAGACATTACATATAACATTGATTACATTGAAGGAAAATTTTCCATGACATGTATGGAGAAAGGGAGAGGGAGAGGGTAGATGTGGAGAGAGAAGGAGAGAGGGAGGGACATAGTGACAGAGCTTGAGGGTAGAGAGAGAGACAATGATGGGGAGGAGAGAGGGAGGGAGATGCAAGAGAGTGGGAGAGAGATGAATTAAGAGAGAGAGGAGGGGAGGGAGAGGAGAGAGTGAGTGGGAGAGAGATGGAGTTGGAGGGTGAGAGAGATAAGGGGAAGAACACTACTATTGAGGTAGAGAGAGAGGGAGTGGAAAGCGAGAGGGAAAGACGAGGGGAGATAAGACAAATGAAAGAGAGATGGAGGGAGAGGGTGTACATATTGAGGGAGGGGGGAGAGGAAGGGGAGAGAGAAGCAGAGAGGGAGGGAGATAGTAAACTAGAGAGAGAGAGGTATGGGGAGAGAGAGTGCGAGATAGGATAGGAAGAGAGAGAGAGGAAGGAGGAGAGAGCACTTGAGAGAGAGAAGGAGAGAGGCATGGAGAGACTATAGTAGAAGGGAAGAGAGAGAGAGAGAGAGAGAGAGAGAGAGAGAGAGATGAATCCATCCTATATATGGTATGTGTACATATAAAAACCAACCTAGATCTATCTTAACTCTGGCTCCATCAAGTACCGAGAGGGATCAAATCTCTTTTCACTTTAAAAGAAATTTGTATCAACAAATATGATTTGTCTCAGTAATTGATAGATCAAGGGTTAAAATAGATCTCGGCTAGTTATAAGTACAATAAAGTTATTATATAAGTAAAATAGTAATATATAAATGAATTGATAGTAATAATTAGAAAAATATATTAACATAAAAACCAAACTACAATGGACATAACATCAGACTTAAAATAAGAAAAATAAATAAGTAAATAACAAAAAAAGCACTTTTCTATTTTTTCACCTTAAACATAAATATATATGTATAATAATCACATGCATTTAACATCCTATAGCCAAAATATTAAGTTATTATATAAAAATAATAAAAAATAATATAACATGTTAAGTCACAATTACAATTACATTAATTCACCAATAAAATTGAAGTAGAAAAAATATCACTTTAATCATTTATATTTTATCATTTAGGTAAGAAGTAATATTATAATAAAGTAATGTTATGTCCATATAATAGGTAAAGTTGGTCTTTAATAATTATAACATATATATCAACTACTATCATCATTTAAGCCTTATCATCATAAATAATTTGCCTAAAACATATTACAATATTTTGAAAAGAAAAGTTATGTAGTAATAAGAATCATTGTCTATTGGGGATTGGGATAGAATCACATTGCAAGCCTTTTGGTTTCGGGATCAGGGTGCTTATTCCTGAGTAAAATCCATAAAATATGTAAATACTGCTATTAATAAAAGTAGTTGTTTTTTTGTTCATGAAATTTGTTTTAATGATATTAATATTATATAAAATTTGCTAAAAATAAATTCTTAATAATTTAATAATTTAATAATAATTTTTTAACTTTCTGAAATTATCTCATATAATATTAAAATTACCAAATAATAAATTAAAGAAAACATATAAAAACATAATAGTTAAAAGAAAACATAAATAAATAAGTAATGAAGTTAAGAAAAACATAATAATAATAAAGATAATAAGTTTAAAGAAAAACATATAATAAACAAACAATGTTTCAATATTTAAAACTGTCCGCTTAACCATAATTTCAAAGCATCCTCATTTCTGTACATGGGTTGAGCTGGTTTCATTTTCATTGCTTTCTTAATTATTTTGGAGTAATTAGGAGATCCGCTTTGAAGGTATCAATATTGTAATTATGATTTATAATCCAAAAGTTTTGAAGGATATTTTAATATGATCTTCCAATGTAACATGTTTTTGTTCTGATTTTATATTCGATTTCTATCTATTTTTAAAATAAAGATTTTTTTTAAAGTGGATACAACATAGATAGAAAAATAGATTATATTGATTACATATAGTTAATATTAGACAAAAATAATATACTTGGGAGATCATTCGTCCAATCAAGTATAACATAGTAAGCACTTTTTCTAACTGTAAATATATATGAAAATATTCATTTTAATCGGAGGTGTTCTGGTTTTTTTTTGGTTTAAGGATAATGACATATCCTTGTTTCTTTAATGAAATTTCCATCACTACTACCTTCTAGAGTGTGGGACATCCCTATTACTATCTAAATGATCAAATTAGAGGTAAACTTGTCAGGGCTAGTTATAGCCACAATTAATGTTGATGAATTTTCATTGTCCATAATGAGAGGACTCAACCATGGGCTGCATAGGACCTTGACCTTGTAACGGTGAAGAATCACTAAATGTATTTTCCCTTTTAGGGGTTTAATTCTTATTGCTTGTTGTGTTCTTAATGTTTGAAGATATCTTGTGATCAATCCATCCACCTTTGGGTTTTCACAGAGGTAAAACACTCGTAAAATAACTAGGCTACTGATAATATTTGCATCTAAAAGATTTGTTTTCATAGTCTAGAGGTTCATGATGTTCCTTTCCACCCCATTTTAGAATTATTTTATATGAGAAATCAACATTTAAATCTACTTCAACACATATGTAGGTAAATGAGATGATCCCATTGGTTAGTCTCTCACTGTGTATTTTGACAAACCTTTCAATAGTGTTTCCAATAGATTCAAGGAAATCATGTTGAAATCACTAGAGGGGTAAGTTTGGGAGTCTTGCCCAAGTGGGGGGAGTCTTCATGGATTGTGGGATGAACTATGGAAACCATGGCTAGATTGAGAGTCCCTCTTGACCTCAAAAACAAAAACAGGGACCTTGCTAAAAAAACCCTCTTTCAATCTTAAATATCCTTGAAGATGACAACAAAATAACCTTTAGATTACAATAATAGATCTATGTTCTAAATCCAATTCTAAAAACCCAATCATTGAGGGTGAAAGAGGATGGGTTGAGTCCATTAACACAACCTATCACTGCGCATTGAACATAAAAATGAATCTTATCATTCATTTAGAGCACTAGAGCTTCCAATTAATATTCAACCACAAAGGCCTACCCAATAAAAGCCTTCAAGTGTTGGGATCTAGAGCCTTAGTTGAGAGTATCATTAAATGAGAGGGATTTAAAGTCAAAGGATGCCCCATTTTCTTTGGTACCTCTTGGCAATGTAATAATGAGGGAGATAGAGGCATCATTCTTGATGCCACAATCCCTTTGAGAATTTTCCAAATTTAATTCCCTTCCCTCATAAAGGAGTCACATTATCCACACTAGAATACATGTGAGCTAATAAATTCTCTCCGTAAGTTAAAATACAATCTTCCGTGAACACACAGTGAGGCACGAATATTTTCCAAATAGGGTTTTAACAAAAATTAAGAATTTTTAAACCCCCAAATTACCACTAGCATCCAACTCTTGAATGACATGAGTATTTGGAGCCAAAGGAACCTCTTTGGCACCAAGCCTACAATGAATTTTTCTTCAAACAATTCACTCATAGGCCCACATTATCATGAGGATTTTGGTTACAAATCAAACACTTTTTGAGAAGACTTCTCAAGCTACATTTCCACCACCCTTTCAACACTAGCATGTCTTTGGTAGCTCGGCCTAGAATCATTACCCAACCAATCATGTTGATCTCTCTTAGCAGTGCTCATGGCCTCCACAAATCCATGTCAGCCTCCACTGGAAGTTAGCATCCATGGAGTAGGCCTTACAACCGAGGGTGCTATTGTTGGTGACTTGAATCTTTAGATATGTTTGCGTGGTGTTCTTAGATCAACCTTTGATCTTGCCTTTGTAAATTTCAGACTCATCGAAGTTTTTGCAGATTCAGGAGTGCTAATTCTTGAATCGAAGGTGTTAATACTAGATGTTGGGTTGCTACTTTCATATTTTTTTGGAACTCAGGGTGGGAGTGAGGCTCAGAGTTGAATTTTCATGTGTCACAGTTTTTATGGGACATGGGAGATCCATTATTTGATGTGAAGACTTGCTTAAATTATGGTGTGAAATAATTGGCCATAGATATGTTATTTACTTCCATATACTTTATTTTCAAATATTTTATTTTGGAATGGTTTTCATGCAAAACTTAATAATAAAAAATCAGTACACAAATATCTAAAAATCATGCATGAATATTATATCCATGTTTTATTATAATACCATGGCCCAATACCATAGCTAATCAATACCACATACCAAAAAACCATAACTCATTTTACAATAAAAAATTGAAATGTAAAAGATTTTAAACATTACATATAATATTGATAGCATAAAGGGAAAATTCCATCATATGGATGGAGAGAGAGAGAGATGGCAGGGGAGGGGAGAAGGAGAGAGGTAGGGAAGAGTGGGAGGGGGAGAGAGAGCTTAGAGAAAGAGAGAGTGAAAGGGAGGAGAGAGATAGAGGGAGTTACAAGAGAGAGGGATAGAGAGGAATCAAGAGGGAGAGGAGGGAGGAAGGGGAGAGAGAGATGGAGTTGGGAGGGCACAGAGAGAGAGGAAAGAAAAACGACATAGAGAGATAGAGGTAGAGAGAGAGGGAGTGATAAGGGAGAGAGGAAAGAGGAGAAGAAGGAAAATAGAGAGAAGGAGAGGAGAGAGAGAGGGAGAGGAAGGGAGGAGAGAGAGGTTATATAGAGATAGAGTAGGGAGAGAGGGGGAGAGAGGGAGGGATATAGAGATAGAGTTGGAGGGTAGAAAGAGAGAGATATGGGGAGAGAGAGAGGGATGTGGGAGAGAAATGGATAGATATGTGAAGTGGATAAGTAAACTGGCTGCAAAGGGAGATATAAGTGAAGTAGAAAAGAAAAAACTAGCTTGCATGAATTCTAGTGGGTAGAAACCACTAGAAATTCTACACATTTACAATTTTACTCATGCATAAGTGTTGAGAAAAAATATAAATAATGGTTGGAAGTAACTGAGTAAGTTTATTGTTTACATCTTGTTCCTATCCATTTTTAATGGAAAGAATTTCTTAAATTATGGTGGTAAGTAATTAAAGGTAGATATGTTATTTACTTGAGTATAAGTTATTTCCAAGTATTTTATTTTTGGATGGATTTGTTAGAAAAAATTATAATAATAAATCACTACACCAATATCAAAAAACCATGCATGAATACCATACCCATAACTTATGGCATTTGGGCAAAGGATGTAATAAGAGGTTGAAGTTGTGGTCCAATAAAATGTTTGAAAAAATATCTTTTTAATGATATTGAAAAATAAATATTTATTTTTAAAAGTTAAACATTTTAATTTTCCTTGCCAAATGCTAAACTAATAGTGAACAAGATAAAAATTCATTGTTAGAGTCCTCCCTTGGCAGGGACTCATAATGATAATATAACAATGTTTAAATTTAATTAATAAGCACATAAATCTTAATACATGCAAGAAAATTACAACAAAAGCATGTTTCTTGACCATGGATATCCACCCCCACTTTCCCATGGATATTATTAACATGTAAATATGTTTTTCACAATAACATGGGCCAATACCATGGCTCATCTATACCACATGCCAAAAAAACCATAACTCATTTCACAATAAAAAATTGAGATGTAAAATATTTTAAACAATAAATATAAGATTGATTACATTGAACAAAAATTAGCATGGAGAGAGGGAGAAATATAGTGACAAGGTGGAGGGTAGAGAGAAAGAGTAGTCATTAAATATAACATTGATTGCATTGAAAGAAAATTCTCCATCATATGGATGGAGAGAGGGAGAGAGGGAGGGAGATAGTAACAAAGGTGGAGAGTAGAGAGAGAGTAGACATTAAATATAACATTGATTACATTGAAAGAAAATTCTCCATGATATGGATGGAGAGAGGGAGAGAGGGAGGGAGATAGTAACAAAGGTGGAGGGTAGAGAGAGAGTAGACATTAAATATAACATTGATTACATTGAAAGAAAATTCTCCATCATATGGATGGAGAGAGGGAGAGGGCTAGGGCAAATAGAAGGAGAGGGGAGGGAGATAGTGACAAAGCTCAAGGGTAGAGAGAGAGATGGTGATGGGGAGGAGAGAGAGGGGGGGAGATGCAAGAGAGAGGGAGAGTGAGAGTAGGGAAGGGAGAGGAGAGAGGGAGGGAGAGAGAGATGGAGTTGGAGGGGGAGACACAGAGGGGGAAGAACAATGCAATATAGCGGTACAGGTATAGAGAGAGGTAGCGACAAGGAATAGAGGGAGAGGGGAGAGGAGTGAATACAAAGAGGAGAGGAGAGAAGAGAGAGGAGACAAGGGGAAGAGAGAGATTGTACATAGAGAGGGGAGAGGGGGAGAGAGAAGAAGAGAGGGAGAGAGAGGGAGTAGAACATAAGGGAAGAGAGAGAGAGAGAGAGAGAGAGAGAGAGAGATGGATCTATCCTAGATATGGTATATGTGTCTATAAAAAGAAACCTATATTCATTTAGAGAGAGAGATCAAATCTCTTTTAACTTTAAAAGAGGTTTGCATCTCAATAAAAAAAAAATTGTGCTTAGTGTTTCATAAATAAGGGGTCAATATGGATCTATACTAGTTATAAATACAATAAGAATATTATATATATAGATAAACAAGTACTATATAAATAATGAGGAAAATATATTAACATAAAAGGCAAACTATAAAATCAGATTTAAAATAAGATAAAAATTAAAATTAAAATTAAAAAAATGCAAAAAATACTCATCTACCCATGAACTTAAGTATAAATGTATATATAAAATCAAATACACATTAACATCATATAACCAAAATATTAAGTTACTAGATAAAAGAAAAATTATAACATATTCTAATATACTAACTCAAATACAATCGCAAATAAAACTGAATTAAAAATAATATGAGAAATTAATCATTTAGTTAAAAAATAATATTAATAAATCAATATTCTCAATATAATAGGTAAAGTTTGTCTTTAATGATTAAACCATATATATAAAGTATTATTTAAACCTCATCGCCATAGACAATTTAACTAGTTGCATAACACAGATATTTTGAAAGCATTACAAAACCGTATCATCATTGTCTTTTGGGGATTGGGATAAAATCACATTGGAAGTTTTTTTGCTTATGGATCATGCAATCATAGTGCTCGGAAACAATTGTAGAATTGAGGCTTCTGTGATCCATCATATTTATAAAAAGAGCTTTGGAATAAATCACATAAAAAAACTTTTATAAGAAGAGCTTTGGAATAAATCACATAAAAAAAACTTTTGTCATGTAATTTACTCCAAAGCTCTTCTTATAAATCATAGTACTTATAGTAACTTTTTGAAAAAACCTCTTGAGATTACCTAATAATAAATTAAAGCTAAACGTATAATAAGCGAAATATATAATAAACAAAACCACGTTAATATTAAAAACCTCTCTTGCTTACCCATAATGTGAAAACCGTCTCATTCTTTACACATTATGAACTTGTTTCATTCCATTGCTTCCTTAATTATTTTGGACTAATTTAGGAGATCCGCTTTCATGATATCAATATTGTTATTATGATTTATAATCCATAAGCCTTGAAGCAGATTTTAATATTGTCGGCCAATATAAGTACGTCCTTCGATTTTGTATAAATGAAGTATGGGGTACAATACAGAATTCACAAATTTGTCCTCTCCCCACGCTAATGAGATTCTCTCCGCAAGAAGGTTTTTCGTTTACTTAAATTCTCATTTTCTGCGTACCCACTGTGACAGTCCTTCTGAAACAATGCAATTCAATCCTTCTAGCGGTGACAACTCTTTCGAAGCAATGCAAATCAATCCAAAATTCGACCCTACTCAAGATGCCGAAAGTTTTACGAGAATGCAGCGTTCACTCAGGGTAGATCTGTTGAAATTTGGTATCGGAGGATAGGTGGTTCCGTTAGGCTTTGATATTTGGCCTAGTGAAAAGTGTCCAAAAAAAATTTAATTTTTCTCCTAAAGTGACTTTATAATTTTTTATAAAGTTAAAATCTAATTTAAAATTGACTTTAAGTGATAAAGTTACTAAGTCTAATTTTAAAGTGACTTTTATAAAGTCAACGAAAAATTAGAAAGGAAAAAGTGACTTTGGAAATAAATGACTAAGTGGTTCTTTATTAAAGTGGGGTGAATTAAAAAACAGAAAGTGAGATTTAAATGTGCATTTAATCTCAGCCATTGATCTAAATCTATTTCAGCCATTAGATTTAGAGATCACCCAAAAATCACTTGGATCACCCAAAAGTCACTTGGAGTTATATTAAAGGAGGAAAATGAGGAAAAGATCATTCATTCTTTCATGAGCATATTGGGAGAAGGAGAGCAAGAGAGAAAGGGAGATTTCTGGACAAGAAGGATAAAGAGGCAGCAGTTTGGCACACATACCAGGCAGCGCTTCAGCAAAAAGAAAATCAGAACAGCAGAAAGACAAGCGTTTCCAGGTGGTCCGTTGGGCTGAAAATGTATAAGTTTGATTGCTGAAAAAATTATTTTGCTGTAATTTTTTGCTGAAATTTTCTTGCTGTAAAAAGACATTTTCCAGAAATAAAGAAGAGCTCTCAAACTGGTTTCCCCAAGATTTGTAGGGGGTTTTTCCAGGGTCACGTTGACCAAAAATATCAGTGTTTTAATGTGTTTTAATGGCTGTTTATTACTTCTGATTTTTATTTCTGCAATTTCCAGCATTCTGTAAATTTTCCAGATTTTGTGTTTTCAGCAAAATTTATTTTTTCCAGCTTGTTGAATGTATGGTTATGGGAAATGACATTTAACTACATGGGAGAAATAAGGAGAAACTGAAACCGGGGTGGGAAAACAGAAATTTTAACAAGATCTTCATCAAAATATGTTCTCGTTTCAAACTCATACTTCCTCGGTCGCTAATCATCCCAACGAAGCCGTTTTAGGTAAAAAGATTTTGGATACATGGAAGGATTCAGCTCCACGAAGTTCAAACTCCTCAGAAATGTCATCTCTGCCTAAGAACCGGAAGTTGGAAAACCCTAAAGAGATGGAATATACAACTGTCATAACTCCGGTAAAGCTTTTAAATCACTCAGATTCCTCTCTTTCTCTTTTGGTTGTACATTCTGTGAATTTCTATGCATTTTGTGATGTTTAAAATCTAAATATGATTAGTTGTTACAATCTGGCATGTTAACTGAGATATTATGTTAATTTATCAAATTCACTGTATCCAGGGCATGGACTCAAGCAAAAGGAAATCCAAAATGAAGGTTGAGAACGGTCAAAACATTAAATCGAAAGTGAAATCAAGGAAGAATTCTGTGAATGGTGAAAACATAGAGTCTTCAGCTAGGGGCATTAAACCCCAAGAATCCAGGAAATCAAAAGAGAAATCAACGACGAATTTTGTGAATGGTAAAAAAATTGGACGCAAAGAATCTATGGATGCCAGAGCTGATAATTCTCTAAAAGAATCACCAAGCAAAGACTCATCAAGCAACGACATCGTGATATTGGATTTCGAGTTAATTGATATAGAAAACGGTGGTCATGATTTAGATGACGATTGGGAAGTGATAGACAAGCCACAAGATGACTACGATAGATATGTGAAAATAGATTGGAAACTTAAAATTAAAATGAAAACAGTACGCTAGGTAGAAAATGATAGAAAAGTCATTTGAGTATTGTATCTTGACCTAGATAAAGTTTTGTTAAGTCGTTTATTATAAACGATATATGACGGGGAAAGTTAATTTGAATATTACTGAACGTCTCTTACTGTGTGGATTTATAATTAGGATTACTAATTAAACAATTTCATGCATCTTGTATGTTTACATCTTATGATTTTTTTAAATAAGTATAATTATTTAAAATTGAGAATGTTTCTATTAATTTTATTATATTTGAGTTGTTCTTATCATACTTGAGAAGATTGCCAATATTATTTTTCCGAGTCTTATTGACACACACAGATTAAGTAGTCTATTTATGTAGCCAACCATTCCACAATTATCACAATCTAGGTGCATACTAAATATGTTTAGTAGGAATGATGTGGTATATCTCACTCCTACCACTTATTTCATAGTGGCAATAAGGAACTAGCCATTCCACAATTATCCCAATCCAGATGCATAATAAATATGTTTAGTAGGAATGTTGTGGTATATCTCACTCCTACCACTTATTTCATAGTGGCAATAAGGAACTATTTTTTGAGACAATGTTTCATTAACCTACATTACTAGGCTTAGGCTTATAAGAAATCATAGTCAAACCAAAAGTTTCCCCATATATCGTAGTGCGAGTGATTATTTCCATTGGATTTATGGAGTACTAAGTGTCTCCTTCCTATGGAAAAAAATATCATTTTGTGAACAATTGAGTTGAAGCATAAGTGTGGCTTGCTTGATAATTGGTACCCAATTATTTTTTTTGATTGAGGATTTGAAAAGTCCATAAATGAGAAATGTCAAAGGGGAATTCTAGTATAGGTTTACTTGCCAATGAAATGTTGATTTATTGGTGAGAAATCAATAGTTGCCTATGTCATAATACATACACGAAGTCTCCTATCTAGGGAAATTCCTCCCATCTTAGATTATGTAATTAGAACTAAAATACCATGTGACTTTTATAGAACAAATTCCCTTAGATTATATTTTTTTCTTTTAGGGAATACCTAGATCTCAGCTAAATATAACATCACATTTTTCCAAAATAACTTACTACTCTAATAGATTGACATCACCTCCATTAACTTGGTTAGAAATTCTAAAGCTTAGTTAACACAATAGAAGATTGTAAAATAGCTTAATTCTCTAATAGATTGACATCACCTAGATTAACTTGGTTAGACATAACGAGATTGTATAAAGAACAACTAGGACTCTTGAATAGTAACTATGAATCCTTCATTTTCTCTTTGTTGTAGCTTCACCAGCAAAGAGGATATTAAAATACCATGGGACACCCAATGCAAGGATATTAAAATCTACACTAGAAAGTTTATCTTAATTATTCTATCACTGAGTTTCGATTAGGCTAACATTATTCCATTAAACTTCATTGGAAAATAATATATATCCCCTTAAGGCTTTCATTTTTCTCAAAATATTTGTTTAGCCTTTAAGTAAATATTTTAAACCACTTCACATATGGAAATGTGAATGCAAAGTTGGAAAATGTTTTTTTCTTTTTTAAAGTACAATACTTTTTTTAAATAAAATTATAATTTTTGTTGAAATTATTATATCTAATCATGTTAACCCAATCCTACTTAGTTGAACAAATATATGCAAGTTAATTAATAATGAGTTTAAATATTTATTTAGTTTTCGTTTTCCTCAAATTTCTTATAATTTTCATGTTGTAGCATAGTAATACCGTGCCATAGCCAAAACGTCTCTCCTGAAATCATGCAACATTGAAAACAATCCTTTCTCCATTGTTCCCATAATTTATTTCCCATGTTGTGTATCACTTTCCATTATTGAATCAAAAATTTTGATTCCCGCATTTACATGGAAAAATCTAAAATTGGTAACTTACATACCCTTCCCATAGCATATACACTTTTGGTAGTAGCTTCAAATAGAATATTCATATAGCATGTTTGTTAGTGGTTTCATGTAGTAACACTTTATTTTTCCTATATTCTACAACTTAGAAACAAAATTTGTTTTTGGATGATGGGTCTTTCCCTAGCCCAAGTATTATATTGCATCAGATGCCCTTGGTCATAAAAACATGAGCTAAGAGCTCATGTGTGTTGACTATTTCTTGTAAATTCAAAATTAGGTCTATGTCTAAAAAGTTACCTTAAAAGCACTAAAATGCGGCAACATTATGCAAAACACAAAATTAGGAATTGATGTCAACAACACATGACCATCAATCTTCCCTTGAACAACACACATTTGACTTCTTGATGAAGTACTTACCACAATCCTTCAATCCACTTTACTTGAATACCTAGAAGGTCCTTTTCCACCTATACTCATAAAGATCTTGTTGTTCCAGCACCTCTACCATTGCTGCTCATAAGGTCCTCTAAAACTTCAGATCCTCTTGCACATCATCTAATCAAACTCTTACTTCTATCAATTACATTGCTCCTCTAATTTCAATAAACTTATTTCTTCATAGGTATGCCCTCTAACAAAAACTCAAATGCTCTAAGAATGACTATTCTTAGGGTCTACAACAAATAATCCTTTCACCACTAATTTTCCACATCAATTATCATAGTTACGGTGCACATGGACACCCCTCAGAACATAGATTTGTGACACCAAATGAAGGTAGTAAGGTTATTTAGCTAACATCCCACACATGAATCACTTACCCCTTGAAATTACTTACCTCGAGGCTTTTCAAATTTCATTCTTTCAATGACTTATGCCACCAATTATTACTACACATATGGCTTTCATGCAACTCAACCTCCCACATTTCCTTGCTAATCGAAGTGAGTGTGCATAACTTCTATATCAAGGTCTACAATGTACAATAACTCTACCCTACAATTTATTGTCAATGTAAGCCTAAACAACCTTTTTCAAGCACCCCTTACTAGATAGACTCCAAACCATCACCTTCAACACTTTTATTCCATGAATACAAGTCCACATGCCATTATTTTAGAACGCACTTTTCTTATGAGAATTCACACTGGTCATTTACATGATCAGAGGTTAGATTAGGTCTCCCTTAAGGTCATGAACTCCATATAAATTCCCTTTGTTAACATAAAGCCCTTGCAACCTCACATAGTAGGACATATGAGGCCTATTAAGGCCTCGTTCTAGGACTTGTCCCTCACCCTATATTTGTTGAATAGAATCATTAAACTTCAACCCTATTTTATCCTAACCCAACCCTAAGAAAGAGTTCATCTGTACTTGCTATGTTATCTGAGCCTTGTTGAGTCACAAGATAAATAAAAAATATGCTCCTCTACAAGCTTCGCCTCTCCTCAGGATTTCAATCCCTTCCTTGGCTTATGATGCTCTTGAGACAATCCTCATGGCTGTGTCAAATGATCTCAATCTCATCTATATATATAATTTTCTTGGAGGAGACATTTTCCACCAAATTTTAAGTCTTCCAGGTCAATTGAACTTGAGCCTACATACAAAAACCCCACTAACCTCCCTGAGTGTTGTTCTGATGCAAGGTAGGCCTGCATATAACCAGGATATTTTTCACTCATGCATATAAAAACATGCGCCTCAACATTTGCCCAATTTCGTCCTCTATGTAATTGATTCTCCTCCCTCTTCTCGCTGCTGTTGATGGTGTTCACAAGAATGAGATCTGAGAGCGCCCTCCTGGTTCAAATTAGCTAGAGGTAAGAACAATCCTTCTTCAACTCCAGTAGCTTCTCGCGACCCAACACCAACAAAATAACAAGGCACGGTATTTATCTGCTTTAATATCTGTTCTGCATATTCCAATTATTTATCAAGCTATCCATGTGTCAATCCCGCAATAGCTACAGGCCGCTGTCTACACCAACGTATTTTTATCCCTCATGCGTGCACGGAACAGAGCAGGCTACACTGGGACACTATATCCAAGCCGGAAAACTCAAAAAATCTACGAACACACGCAAACTCTTCAACATATGTTTCAACAAAGTAGACTTCCCTTTACTATTTGGACCGACAAACCCATAACACTTTCCATGAGAAATTTTCGTACATGCATTCTTCAAAAGCTCCATACCTTGGGCTGCAACGGGAAAGGAATCAACTTTAATGTCTTTGACATTGGCATCGGCTGTATCATCTCTATCAAGAACGTCGCTTCACTACCTATAACGACAGTGACAGCTACAGACCCACTTTTCGTAAACTCCACGCTCCTGTAATTCGAAACTTACATAACAATTACAAAACTTCCTTTATGATGTGATGTTGGGTTGAATCGATAAGATAAGAACCAAGATTAATATGGTTCACACCCGCCACTATTTATAACAATGAACTCACAGGTGCCGACAACTTAACAATGGAAAGGAAACGGTTTAATACTGTGTAATAGAATGAATAACACAGTAATAGAATGAATAACATAGTAGACTGGGTTAACACAGAGTTTTCCTCTAACTGTAATAGAATGAATTACAATGGCAGTAACCATATATCTTCACAACAAAAGAAACAACCAAACTACCCATAAAGAGTAAAGCGTCAAGTGTATACACAACATAATAGACTATTCAAGGCTTGAATACATGCATCCAGTTAAACAAGAAATCGATGATCCATGAGAATGCAGAGAGAAAAATGTAATCATAATTCTTCTAGCACTCTCCTCTCTCTCCCCTGAGAACTTTGTTGCCACTTTATTTTAAATTAAGGATAGGCCTTCACGGCCCTTATCTTTTACAAAAGCAGGTTTTTTCCTTTTTACATAACGATTTAAAGCGTGAAGCTTTATTCTCCACTCTTATCCTAATTTTAGCTAAAAAAACATAGAAATTCTATCCCAAATTTTGCTCCTAAACTATTTCTCTCATATCCTTTTATTTAGAAAAAGAATATTTACATAATCCTTACTTTCCTATTTTATTAAAAATAACAAAATATTAAAATTTATCACACCCCCCTTTTATCACATATTTACAAATGAAAATGGTCTTGATGCTCCTGCATCATGTTCTCAATGTATTGTAGTAGCAATAAGGCCAAAATTTTATCTAAGGTTAGGTTCTAGGTTACCCTAGGGGCATTCTCATATACCCAAGGGTATGTGGAAGTTCAGTTCGCACGTGATTCTATCTAATGCACTGCTACTGAAAGGAGTACCGAGAGGGGTTACAAGGGTGTCCAACAAGCATGACCACCTCTTGTAGTTCATGCATGCATGCCTCCCCAAATCCACAGTTTTATGCACTCAATGACATATCCCATCATTTAAATACATCAGGAAATGTCTCTAGCATTTTTGTTTTTGTGAAAATTGGAGGTATAGCTCACCCTAGATAAGCTAGAAACATATTTTAATTATTGACAAGGAGGATACAAATTTCACTTGCCTCTTCAAGCGAAAAACCTCCAACAGAGAAAATATCAATTACAATAAGTCTCGGTGATTCTTACCATACTATCTAAGATGATTTATGGCTTAATGACATTCAAAACCCTTACAACTAGTGGTCGCTTGCATAACATGGGTTAACGACTTTATTTATTAACTATTGCTCATTTATAACTAATTGTGGTCTCTTTTCTATAATGGAGGTCAACCACTTACAATTATTATTAATGCGGATAACCTCTTACGACCTTATTGACTCAATTAACTAACCATGACCCTCACTAGTCCCCTTTGCTTATTACATAAATAAGGGGTTAGGGTTAGACCCTAAAAGAGCTCCAAATAAGCTTATGCAATTCAATGGAGGATATTATGAGGAAAGCCATCTCCACATAGTCTAAATTGATTATTAAAATAAAATCTCTCAAAAATATTATCTACAATACCAACAATATTTTATTTATATAAAATAACTATGTAAGTATACCCAAAATATTTTGAATTAATCTAAATTTCATTTTTGAAATGTAAAATCTATTTTGAATAGTAAATTTATTTTATTATTAATCTTTTTATTTTAAGCATATTACCATTTTTTAAATTGATTATTAGTTCAACCATTTTTATTCATCTGTCTCTGGATGGTATAAATTTTCATAAATTAAGAACTTTGTTTGATATACCGTGTTTTCGTGTAAATCTCATTATTATATGTGGAATCAACTTCTTAGTCCAAAATTTGTGTAAAGTATATTAATTTTGACTTTTTTGGTATTAATGTAAGTATTTTTATTCATATCCAATATATTTTTGTTTGATTTAATTATTGGTTAAAACAATATATACTCGTTACAAACTTGACACTATTATATTTAAGTATAGACATTATAACGTTGTAGAAAGAAAAAAAAATACATTAATAGTAAGTTTTTGACAAGAACAACATTCATCTTTTAAAATCTCAATGTACCCATAACTTTTCTTAGGAAAGGAAATAAATATAAGAGAAATAGAATGATAATAACGTTAAAAGAGAAATAAATTAAATATAACCAAATACAATTATGAATAAAATAATTATAAATATAATAGTACAAATGAAGTAACAATAACAAAACTAGAATGATCTTAACTCTATAGATACAAAGTGCTAAGATTGATGGAAGCTCTCAAGGTTCAAACCTCACACAAAACTTAGAAAAATGTTGAACCACTCTAAATTCTAAGTAAATTCGAGTATCACTCTAAATTCTAAGTAAATTCGAGCTAAGATTGACCTATAATGTTCCATTAATCTATTATATTAATATAAAATTCAATTCTTATTTTAAATTTTTTAAAGTAGATATGCACTTAGCATTTTCTTTAACCTATTTTATAATTGGTATAAAATAAGTGTTAAATGTGATATTCATAGTATTAA
>APFE030496176.1:62474-74070 GCA_000404065.3 Pinus taeda
TATTAAGCTCTCATATGTTTATTAATTATATTTGAACATAGATATAAATATGGATCATCATTATTTTTAATTCATATGGTAAAATAAATTTTAACTTATTATATATTATGTTATATTAATAAAGTATTTCCGATATTTGTTATATTATATGTTTTATTTGTAAGTTCTATTATTTATTTATAGAATCATCTAAGATTGAATGATCAAATATCAGTATTAACAATATGCATCTCATAAATTCAATCTTATTAGCTTAGTAACTAGAATAATAGAAAAGAGAAATGAGCAAGAAGTACTAATAAGGAAGTTGAAAGAGAAGAAAAGAACCCAAAAAATAATTGTACGTAAAAAGTGCATTGTGGTGGTAATATTCTAAAATATAATCTAACAAACTGAATAAAAGATAATTACAAAGCATACCATGGAAATATAGATATTATAAAATATAAGAGATAGTAATAAATAAAATATATCATAAAACATTGAAAAATAAATTATTAGGTGATCCAAAATAGAAATACATATTGGTAAATATGGTTTTATATATTGAAAAATACAAGGATAAAAGTGTTTAGTAGAAATAAATATTAGTAAATATGGTTTTATATATAGAAAAATACAAGGATAAAAGTGTTTAATAGAAATAAATATTAGTAAACATGGTTTTATATATATAAGAATAAAAGGATAAAAGTGTTTCTGGCATGTAGATTCATTCCACATTTTAGTATATAGTAGATGTTTAGATATGAATGTTTAACATTTTTACATTTATATGTTAACTCAATTAAAAGATAATAGTAGCTATTTAAAAGTAATATAGAGCCAAGTATGGTAGAGATGTAGTGTAAAAATTTAAAACTTGGCTTACTTAATAACAAAAAGTTAAAACTAATAAAACTAATAAAATTTAATTTGTTATATTGTAATTTTATTTTGCATGGCAGCTTGGCTCCTCCAACTCTAGTTAGAAATTATGCTCTACTAAAAATTGCATAGATAATTGTAAGTTGCACTGGTAAATTCTGAATTAATAACGGTGGTATAAAATATATCGTTCTAAATTAATAATGAATGATATAAAAATCATCATATAGTCTTGCTTTGGCAGTCACTAATAAATTTTGGTTGGTAGTAACAACTAGTAATTCTACAAATTCACACTTTACTCCTACATATGTGTCGAGTAAAACATAAATAATGGTGGGAAGTTACTACAATATGTATATTTTTTACATCTTATTCCTATCCATTTTTAGGGCAAAGACTATTTTTATCAATGTAATCCTTTTTCTATTAATATAAAAAAGGATTGCATTGAGTACATGTAGTTAACATCGAACCAAAATAGCTTATTTTGGAGATCATGCCTCCAACCAAGTATAACATACTAATGATCTTTTCTACCTATAAATATATATGAAAATATTTCTTCTAATATCACATATGAGATGTTCATGGGTTTTTCCATTTTCCCTTTGTCCTATGGACATCTATCCATCCTACATATTTATGAGTTACATATGACGATAATGAAATATCCTCATTTTTCAAAGGAAGTTCCATCACTAATGCCTCCTTATAGTGTGGGACATCCCTATCAATATCTAAATGGTCACACTCCTAAGGTTTTTTTTTTCCCTCTCGTTGTAGCCACAATTAATTATAATGAATTTTGATTCTCCATAGTTAGAGTATTCTTTTCCAATATAGGTGGAGAAGGATTCACTGTGGGGTAAATAAGATCTTGCAAGGTTGAAGAATCAAGAAATGTATTGTTGAGTGTTTTCCTTCTTATTACTTGTCTTGTTCTTAGTGTTTGAAGCTTCCTTTTTGTCACTCCATCCAGGGTTGGGTTTTTGCAGCTCTGAGGATCCTCACACCCCTTTAGAGACAGAGAAAACACTCTGAAGATACCCGATTTGCTATCAATATCTACATATAAAAGCTTTATTTCATAGTCAAGAGGTTTATGATTTTCCATCCCACCCCATTTTAGAACGATTTTATTTGAGAGACCTGAACTTAAATTTAGCTCAACAGAGATGTAAGAACGACGAGATGAGCCCACTAGTTAGTCTCTCATTATCTATTGTGACAAAGTTCCCAATAGAATTTCCAATATCTTCATGGAATTCTGGCTAAATCCACTAGAGGGGTAAGTTTCAGAGTCTTACTTTAACTAAAGTGGCTAGACTCTTCATGGAGAGTGTGTTAAACTATGGAAGCTATGGCTGGATTGAGAGTCCCTCTTGACCCAAAAACTAGGGATCCTGGTCAAAAACCGTCTACCAATCTTTAATATCCTTGAATATGACAACAAAATAACCTTTGGAACATAATAACAAATCTAAGTTCTACATCCAATTTTGAGAAACCCAATCCCCAAGAGTGGAAGCTGAGAGCCATAATCCATTAACATGACAAATGATCCCACATTGAACATAAAAATGAATATTAATCATGGTGAAGAGATCATTCATTTGGAGGAATGGAGCTCCAAATGAATGTTCAACCATAAAGTCCTGGTCATCAAGCGCCTTCAAGGGTTTGGAGCTAGAGCTTGAGTTGAGAGTATCATTAAATGAGAAGGGTTTAGAGGAAGAGGATGCCCCATTTCCTTTCGCACCTCCTCATAGTCTTGAAATCAGGGAGATAAAGGCATCCTTCTTGATGTCATAATCCCTCAAATAATTTTCCAAATTTAATTGTGTCTCCTCATAAAGGAGTCTCATGCTCTGTGCTCTAATACTTGCTAGCTCATAAATTATGTTTGTAAGTGAAAATACAACCTCCCACTCAGAAACTGTGAGGCACAAATATTTTCAAGATAAGGTTTCAACAAAAATTCATAATTTTTGGACCTCATAATCACCACTAGCATCCAACATTTGAATGACATGAGGATTTGGATCCAAAGGGACCCTCTTTAGCACCAAGCCTAAAAGGAAGATTTTGTCAAACAATTCACTGGCATGCCCACACCAGTCATGAGGATTCTAGTCATAAATTGCCTCACACACTTCTTTGGAGGACTTCTGAAGTTGTGTTTCCATTTCCCTTTCAACCCTATCATATCTCTTGCTCCTCATCTTATGATCATTACCTAACCAATCGTGTTGAACTCTATGAGCAATGCTCGTGGCCTCCAATAAATTCATGTCGACACTCATTTAAAGTAATCATCCATGTAGTTGGCCTTACAACTGAGGGTGCTACCCATGGAAAATTGAATCTCCAAATTTGTTTCAATGGTGTTATGTGCTCGACCTTTGATTCTGCCTCTGCAAATTTTGGACTCATCCAAGTTTTGAGATATTCGAAAGTCCTAATTCCTTAATGAGAGGTGTCAATATTAGATGTTGGACTACTAATTTCATATTTTGGAGAACTTAGGGTGGAAGTGAGTTTCAGAGTTTAATTTTTATGTGTCATGGTTTCTATGGGACATGGGAGAACCATTGGTTGATCCGAAGACTTGCTTAAATTATAGTGTGAAGTAATTGATGGTAGATATGTTATTTACTTTAGTATACATTATCTTCAAGTATTTTATTTTTTAATGGTTTTCCTACAAAGCTTAATAATAAAAAATCACTACACAAATATCTAAAAACCATTCATGAATACCATTCCATATTTTGTTACAATAGCATGGGCGTGTACCTTGGCTAATCAATACCACGTACCAAAAAACTCTAACTCATTTCAAATTAAAAGATTGAAATGTAAGATATTTTAGGCATTACATATAACATTAATTACATAGATAGAGAATTATTCATCATATGGATGGAGAGAGAGGGAGTAGGGGGAGATAGTGACATAGCTCGAGGGTAGAGAAAGAGAGAGTGATGGGGAGGAGAGACCTAAAGGGAAGTGAAAGAAAGAATGAGAGAGGGGAATGAAGAGAGAGAGTAGGGAGGGAGGGGGGAGAGGTAGTTGGAGGGGGAGAGAGTGAGGGAGTGGGGAGAGGGAGTTGGAGTGGGAGAGAGAGATAGGGAGGGAGAGATATATGGAGTTGGAGGGGGGAGAGAGTGGGAGGGAAGAAGAAAGACATAGAAAGATAAGGGTAGAGAGAGAGGGAGTGAAAAGGGAGAGAGGGATAGAGGAGAGGAGGGAAGATAGAGACAATAAGGGGACAAATAAAGTGAAAGAAAGGGAAGAGAGAGAGGGTACATATAGATAGAGGGGGGGTGTCATGTCTCCCAATCATAACCATTTATTTTTTTCATTTGTCTACCATCACAATTACGAACTTCTTCTGATACTATTTGGTATTATTGTCATGAATTCCACAATGTTCATGAACTTACCAAACCTATTCAGTTATATAACTCCATTTAAATGTATTCCTCACTATACCCTTTTTACAAGTGCTTACTACAAGCTATGAATGATTTCCTAATACCATAGACAAATTTCTTGTTTCGGTAATGAACTTCCTTAGCCTACCTGAGAATTTAGCCTCCAAGGCCCACAAATTTAAAATTTTGAATTCATTCACAATTAAAGCTTTACCCCTCCTTGCAGATCTTGTCTTCTAAAATTACCTCAACCATATTACTGTTAGGCCATAGTACAATTTTCTCATTAATTGTTTTACGAGTTCTCTTTTATGGAACCTTAGATTTGTTAACATATTGGATGCACGTGATCAACCATTGAACTTATGATGGTAGGCATCCTATCAACATATATTGGTAAATATTCACCAACACTAATGGACATTAATTTCATGATCATGGTAGTGTTATTGACTAGTCTTTCATTCCCATGCATACTAGTTATACATGCAATACAAATACTTACCCCATTAATCATAAAATAGGATACATATTCCTCAATCGGTCATTTTTCATAAAATGATATTACTTTAGGGAATTATGAGCATACCATATCTCTGTAGTGCATGTAATACAATCAGTTAGAGAATCCACAATCATCTCACATATTCATACATAATCTCACCATAACCCACATTGCTTCCACTATTAACTCTATTCTTAGATGTAAAATACATCATATGTATAATACTGCCATCACATTCATAGTAACCCATTAAAACAGGTAATCTAAGTATGTTCATTATTCTACCCTACATGGGTACTAAAACTTTCGATTCATATAATGTACTTCTACTAATAACTTCACACTAGAAGTCACATGCAAGTTGATCATGAGCCAAAGCGGTGACACACCAGTACCAACAAGTAATTACCATGATACCATCATTTCTCATACACATTAAAGTTCACATACATAAGACACAAATGATACCTTATCTATACAA
Organism: Pinus taeda; assembly: GCA_000404065.3. Lineage (NCBI taxonomy): Eukaryota > Viridiplantae > Streptophyta > Pinopsida > Pinales > Pinaceae > Pinus > Pinus taeda. Next base: position 67,768 of record APFE030496176.1, read on the forward strand.
CTGAGCTTCATGGGTTAATCATTTCAACTAAAAACTCGAACAATAACAAAAACTAGAGAAAATATTCTCATAAACAAACTGAAAACCATAATTGAGAGAGAGGGAGAGAGAGTAGGATTCAACATACAACCATTTCATGCAAATAACACAAACTAAATCTCACTTGGAGGGGGGAGCACCACCACCCAGCCATGAATCACCTCTGATTCCCCCCAAGTCGAAGATCTTGCCGAGGATCAACTATCCTCAATTGATCGATGCAATGGGTATTTTATACCCTCTTTTGATGATTTAGTTATCATTAGAGGTGTCCAGTTTTATGGATTTTTCCATTTGCCTAGGTGTTATCTGAAAAAATCTCGTCTTTACCTCGCACGATGTTTTTCCATATAAAAGCTTTCCTTTATCTCCCACAAAGCTTTTATGTCCGATGGATATTTATCTCCCATCCATATGATGGATATCCAATACATCCAAGCTTATGTAGAATCCCATATAGAAGATTATCATGAAAGATTCATCTCTATCCCATTCCTCATGGGATTTAGCAAGCATATCCTCTCTCTTGGTGCTCCACCCTCCGAGTGATTTATTTTATTAATTTATTTAATAATACATTTGTTTTTCATATTACATATCACCTAGCTTTCCTCCGCTTAGGTGTAGAATAGCTTAACCCCCAAAGGAGGGTATCAAACCTAGCTTTCCTTAGCTTAGGTTTACAACATTTAACACACAAGAGAGGATATCACACCTAGCTTTAACTTAGCTTAGGTTTACAATAATTTAGTACACAAGGGAGGGGTGTTACATACTCTCCCCCTTAAATTTTACACCATCCTCGGTGTATCACTACATCATGTCCTCGTTCACAGGTAGCTGGTTTCTAATCAACAACTCTCATGGCTCTACCATCCGATGCAATTTTTCTAATGTACATCTACCACAAGGAGTGCTCCCAACATCTCTCCTTCCATAGCTACAATGGTCTCAAGGAGTGATCCCACCATCTCTCCTTCCATAGCTACTCGTCACACATTTTTTTCAAACCATTTGTGAGAATTTATCAATGCAAATATTAACTATGATAAATATCATAATCTGTTATTATTAAAGAGCTATTTCTTATCATTTATTTTAACTAAAGAATGCACATCCTCTCCTTGCATTGTTTCAAGCCTTTGTGTTCTTGTCGAACACCTGCATCTTGCAATCTCTTTGCATACAATACATCAGCTAGCATATTTTCCACATTAATATGCCCGCAAAGTCATAACAGATTATTTCACATCACAATATATATATATATATATATATATTCATCGTAATTGTATGTACGCCAAACTGTAACTAACCATAATTACCTATACCAAACTTACTTTCCTTCTATTGGGTAATCTCCAAGTTTGTTTACCTGGCCAAACATCTATCCAACGAGTAGTGCATACACCGTAGACAAGGTATGTTATACACACCAATACACATTTCATTTTACAACCTTGTAGCATATGTAGTCATATGGTCCAATATGTATTGTTGTACATAGTCTAGATGTGGTACAACCTATAATACCATCGTCATTGTATCACCTGCATGACATAAAATTTATCCACATTTATGGTTCAACAACATGTTGACCATGCATAATTTTGCGTAGTTATACATGAAAGTTTCTGCTACTTACAATCCTACACTCCTTGTAGTTGTAAGTGTTTATGATCTCAGGTTATTTACATGTTAGCTCATTCTTAACATTAAATCACCCTTTACCAAAAATTGAGTTATCTGTTAATGAATTATTGTTTGAATCACACAACATTTCCTTATGTTTTCCAGACACCTTATCAATGCAATCTGATAAGAGATGCTCTCAAAATTTCTTGGTACAAATTATGATATCAATTTTTTTTAAGTAGATTGTTAAATATCATTTAATTGACTCAAGGGTCCATACCCTTTGTGCTACTTCACCAATTACTATGGTTTTCACTCAAGGATACTTATAGGTTCTATTATATATATCCTTCAAAAGATGCATATGTCCTGGAAATCAGTTTAAGTTAAATTTCCCTTTTAACCATACTTTCTTCCACCCAAAGAACGAGTCACATTGTAAGAAGATGCATTAATCAAAAGATTAATTTGACCACAATTTGTACAGTTATATAGTTTTTATACTATAACACTCTCTCATTATCATTTACTTTGGTATTATAATTTTATAGCAATTATACCATTTATAAGTTGTTCTTATCGTCCAATCTCACTTTTAACATAGTCATCCATACTTTGCCTATTTACTATTGGCAAATAACAACATATGCATATATAGCTTGATTTAGACTCAAGACTCTTTCTTATGTGGATGCATAACATCAAGACCATCTCACCATTAATCATTTGATAAATACATTATTCTTACAAGTCTATAATACTGCACACACATGTGCTTATATGGTAAATACATATAACTCATTATTATGAATGGATATTAAGCATAATCCTATTCAACATGCTTACCTTAATGACCGCACTATGGTAAAAACTTGTAAAAGTATACATGACGAGGCATATGTATAATAAATAACAATTAAGTCTAAATACAACCATGGACTTCCTCCATTATCTAATCCTCCTTTCATGTATTAGCTGAGATTTGTTTTTATTCACCAACCCTTATTTAAATCTCTTACCTAATATAGTTTTCCACATCGTTCCTCCACCGATACATGCTATGGTTTGTGTTAGAGGCTTTTAAGAAAAAACCAATTTTTGCACAAGTTTGCCTCTAGTTACTATCATGCATATATGTATTTAACCTCGACTTCAGAAACTGCAATCTCCATGTGCACAAATATGATTAATTTTGAGATTTACATGCAAAACCATCGTATTAAGATAATCTAGATTTGGCTTTGCTTATTATTATACATAAGGATTTAATGCATAATATTTACCTAGTTATCCATTGGAAGCATACTATGTTCCATACTAAACATAGTAATGATCAAGTTCTAATTTAAAAGAGGTCTTGCCCATCCATATATGTTCAAACTATAAGTATTTCTACTTATACATCATCTTCCATGCAAATACTATCATGAATGGCATAGCTCTAATGACTGTGATAAAAATTACCCACTATGCCACTTACCACTAACTCTACTATTTGATGCCATAGAGACACATGTTATTCTTAACATTGTTCACGAAAACCCTTTTCATTGATGTAACCCTTACTAGGGTTTGACAATTATCTTTTTATTTAGTTAATTCCCTTTATAACACTTGTAGGGGTATCAATTTTCTTACATTATAGTTGTGAATTCATCCATGCTATCCCCCTCTTAGAATAATTTATCTCATTCATGGCATTAATTCTCCACAAGGACGAGAATCTTTCAGGTGAATTTAATAATATTATAATAGATTTGCATGTAGTCCTAACCATTATTGTGAATATAAATAAACACAAACATGAACATAAGCACAACCATATCCTTCATGAAAATTTAACAAGTAAGAGCATTTCCTAATGAGGAATTGAACAATGCTCTACTTTCACATTTATTTTTAATCGCCATATTATCCTGCCTTAATGGATGATATAATATTATATTCTGATCAATACTAGCTCCAAGGCTTCTTAAATATTATGATTTCTTTGTGTGTTTTTAATATTCAGCGGTTGTCATAAGCATGTAAGCACAATGACTCTTTAGATCAACAGTTGGGCACAAATCCCCAACTTCGAGAAAGGCATGCATCATGGTACGCACCCCACAAATTTCTTCCAGGTCCCTTCTTTTAAGAAGCATGAAGGATTAGCTAACTAGTATCAATGTATAGCATAGATAATTGGAACCATATATTATACCATACTCACTTCTCATGTACCCTGGTCTTATGCATGAATGCTTTTCCAGTTAACCATAGGTATCATATGTTTTGTAATGATGATTACATGTAGATTTACTAGATGTCTCATACACCCATATATGTACATCCCACAACAAGGTTATTGTAATCTATTCCACTTCAGTATATTGGTCCCATGTAGTTTTCATAATAAGTAAGATGGCTCCATATCCCCAAGCCACAATAACTACCTACTATGTAGGTAATTCTTTAAATAATGAGAGTCACAAGCATACAAATGAAATCATTCATCATACATATTGCTATTGCCTCAATTTCATAAATAAAACATAAACATATACACAAAAATAATCAATTTTTGTGGGTGGAAAATTTCCCAAGAAATCATTATCCATACTGATTTAACACTTCTTCACAATTCCAAATGAGCAATTATTAACCCATGCAAACTATCTTTTCCACGTAAAATTTCCAAGTTTTTCCAAAAGAGTTTTCAACTCTATGTTGCACTTATCTCAACAATTTGCAATATTCATTCATTGTGCATTAGGCATAATTTTCCCCTACCCACAAGAAAACATTTTCTCATTTTTATTTACTAAAAATAACAGAGGGAACGAGAATAAATATTGTATCTTATTTACATATCAACTAACTTTCCTCAGCTTAGGTGTAGAATAGTTTAGCCCACAAAAGAGGGTATTAAACATAGCTTTCCTTAGCTTAGGTTTACAACATTTAACACACAAGGGAGGATATCACACCTACCTTTAACTTAGCTCAGGTTTACAATAATGTAGCACACAAGGGAGGGGTGTTACATTTTCTACTTTGCATCTAGGAATTGGGCCTTAAATTTTCTCTTTACATAAGTGTCGCGTAGGTAGAAGGGAGGTACCAATGCTACACATTATAGGATGGTAATGATTCCTTTCGATTTATTTATTAGGTTGTAAACTGTTTGAGTTACTTACACAATCATATTTCAATGTTAACATGGATTTATTTGAGAACATTACTCGAATTAAGTGGGGAATAAGAGTTATTTGATTTTGTATCTTCGTGATAATATATTTGTATGTAATTACATCAATCCTCAATGCAATGTTCTAATTGATACTCATATCACCACATATGGATGACATAATTAGTTTTATTCCCTTTACTTAAATCTGTGGCATTGACGTTCATCATTGTTTGTAGAAACATGTTCTACATAACTAGGCATACCATTACCACTCTAACGAGTTGCTTTCTCACCCACCTAACATCCATAACGACCAACATTAAAATTCTCTCTAAACTATTCTTCATTGTATGAATGTGATAACCTTATGAACAATCCAACATTAACTCCTTAAGTCCCACAGGGGCCACTCTAGCTTCCATGACATTCACTAACTATAAAATCCATGACCATTTACCATGTCGTCTTCACAACCATCAACTTCAAATCCAAATTCAATTTTTTTTATGGTTAACATTCTATGGTCAGGTTTGGTTACTGCATAGCAATCAAAACTATGGTTATATTATTGTGGTAGTAATACATTAACCTCATTGGGTATATGCGATCTATGTGACCATTATTACAAAATATCACTGCTCCTTAAATTTTTGTACGCCACTTAACTTTGTTAGTACATTTATTAAATTCATGTGTTCACATCTCAAGGAAGGCATGCCTTGACATTAAGTCGTGGGGACGATCGACTCATGGAAAACCCCTCCCCGTTACAACGAAATTACCCTTTTTGTTAGGCTAGTGCTACATCGTAGTGGTTTGGTTATTCTTCCTTTCGCTGCTCGAGATATATTTGCTAGATTCATGCATATGCTTTGCTTTTTGTATCAAAAACTTTTTGATACATGATACTGTACCTCCAATGTCGATTCATAATTTTGAGTTTCATCCCACTTAGGGATTGATGTGATCCTCCCCTATCGCCATGCATGCCCTAATCACATGGGCGCATGTGACCTATGGGAAATGTGTAGTATTTTGGTTGAACAAAAAGGCTTCATTCTACTTACCCTATTCTTTCCTTTCTGGTGAGCATTAAAAACAATGTTGTTGGGCATTGAATGCTATACAGTACCTCCTTTGTATGCAGCAGGGCACCATCACCATCTCATGTTGTATGGGATCACCATCCCCATCCAAGTCAAGGACAATGAATATGATCTTGGATTTAAGACTTCTGTGGTCAATATCTTCTAACTTTGTGACCGGAGAACCCACAGTAAAAACCATTTTGTTGTCAACGTTTCGAACCCCAACAGGGATCCATCATCAGGACTTTTATTGAATATTGATAGAAGAAGAGCTCAGTTACAAGATATAAATAGTCATGAGGTAAGAGGCTAGATAAGGGAAAAGGATGGTCGGTTGCTTTGATTAAAGGTCGGCTGAGTAATAAATAC
>APFE030496176.1:74544-89544 GCA_000404065.3 Pinus taeda
TATGATTATAATTAAAATAAAAATAAAAATTTGAATAGTATTTATTACTCAGCCGACCTTTAATCAAAGCAGCCGACCATTCTTTTCCCTTATCTAGCCTCTTACCTCATGACTATTTATATCGTGTAACTGAGCTCTTCTTCTATCAACATTCAATAAAAGTCCTCATGATGGATCCCTATTGGGGTTCGAAACGTTGACAACAAAATGGTTTTTACCGTGGGTTCTCCGGTCACAAAGTTAGAAAATGATTATGATTATGGAAATGAATGTGATTACCCATTCGACAGCGGCCAACAATGAATTTCATGTTTCCCGCTTGCGATTACCTGCCCTCTCGATCATCACGTCATTTCCTAGCTTTACCCTTTTATTTTATATCTTTAAAGTGAATAGGGTATGGGTATTGGGCGAGAGAAAATATATTAGCAAGGCTTATTCGACACTATTTTTTGCATCTTATGCTGTTACCAAACCTGCACAAGGAATATTTGGCATTGTTTTGTGCTTCTTGCTCTATTCTCATACCTGCACAGGTAAATTTACGAAATTCATATAAATGTGTTTAATTCTCTAACTAATGCCTTGTATAGGTAGAGCTACCCTAACTAATGGTCTTTGCCTTCTAGGGCTCCCCTGTAAATGCTTCCAAAGCCATTGGTTCCATGCAGCTCCATGTTAAATATGGCTTTTCATTTGAACTTTTTATATATATACAATATGTAAGTAAAAAACTCTATATGATTGTCATCTTAATCAAAGTGACTCAAAATGTGTATCCACCTATAGTGTTATCAATGAAAATATGAAATAAGGGAAAATGTGGTACATTATGACCAGAGTTATATCTAGAAACACAAGTAGGTAGAATCACGTGATCCAGATTTCCAATAATAGACATCCAAATTTCAAATAAGTAGACCTATGCACTTATCGTTGCCACACAAATGTGTTTTCCAACAATTATTTCACTCTGAGCATTCTCCAATGAGTTGCGGAGGATACAATGCATATTGCATAACTCAAGATTGTGCACTCATGGTTTCTTCAATCTCGTCCACTACCACCACTACTCTCCTCTACTTCTGCCCCTACATGGATTTTCACCCCTCAAGTTCGGCCATTTATGCAGTTGAAACAAAATTAAATGCACCCAAAAAAATGTGACGGGCCTTGTTCAACTTTTCTCTTTGCTGCAAATTACAATGAAAGACAAAGTTCTGAGCCCCTAATCGAACTAGTGAGTTCCTTAATAAATAGGGTTTTCATGAGAGTGACTATGCCTTTTGTTTTACCTTGTGCCCGCCATGATGTCAAATTTGTGACCACCATCACTAACCCCTAGCCATAAATTGCCTGGCCTACCCATGTGAGAATCCACTCATTATGTCATCTAACCTTACATCACTTAGTAAATCAATACTTTCTTCGAGCATATTTAATGTTTTTAAATTTAAAAATAACATCGCTTCATATATTTTATCTTATTTATGAATTTTCATTCACTATATATCCATCCTCGTATCAGGCACCACTCACATTTGCTGGTTTATCATGATCATGGCTCACGTTCACTCTAAATAGATGTTCATTGTAAGAAGAGATTCAATGATGTCATTGAAAGAGCGGCCATAACTATCTATGACTTAATGAATAAAAAAATTAAACCATATGTTTAATACTCTTAAACTTCGAAACATATCTTATATTCTTAAAAAAATATGTCATTTCAGGTTAAAAAAATATTCCATTTCATGCCTTAAATCAAGCATTCCACATTTAAGTGTATATTAATAGAGCTTGATTAACTTAACTAAGGCTCATTAATGTAAGGATAAGTTTTCATTAGGATTTTGTTTTGTTAATAAGAATTTAGTGGTTTTGGTTGATTTACTTTTCTTAACATATAAATTTAGTATATTTGGATTAGTTCAAGTTTTTTAACATATAATTAAGTTTTATGGAATATAAATTATTTTTCTATAAAAAACTAATTACATTTACTTTTGAGTTAAATAATATTTGTTTATATAATTTGGTTCATTTGTATTAGTTACGCTTTATTAGTCTGCAATGCTAAAATAAAATGGTTACCAAAACCACAAAGAAAGATATGTTTAAAAATAATAAGTCAACTTTAATTCAGAAGCTAAAAGACATTCTTAAAGTGGCCAACTGTTTCTGTGTTTGATATCCATCTGTGCATTTATCTACAATTTCAATATTCTTATTTTATAGCTTGTTGCAGATTGATGTTTCGCATTGAATAGGATTCAGTACCATATGCATTCGAAACTCAATAACTGCATTTAGTACCATATGCATCTGATCTTCAACTTCTCTTTGCTTGCAAGAAGAGATGCTATTTTCCTTTAAAACTACTAAACACTCACAATTTTACCATGTAATTTCAAGCCTCTGATTGTGCAACATGGGAATCTAGTTGTGCGTTACCTACATTGAAAACCCAATGACATTATATCTCTACCATATTGGGTTGCATGCTTTTTCAATTTAATTTAATTTAATGTGGTCTAATTTTGCATGTGAATTTGTTATGATTTTGGCTTCAAAGATGCATATCTACTCATATTTATCTAGATACATTCAATTTATAATACACATTTGTGAAAATAACTGTGAGATTAAATATAATTCTATTTATTCAATTGAACACTCTATATTTTTGAATGAAAGCTTATAGCTAGCCTCTTAAGAGAAACGAAGTGACATCATTTTCAATTTGTTTTGCTATTTTTCACAACTCATATAACTTAATTAGTAAAGGAGTAAGTGGTCCATAATCCACACTTATTTTTACTAACCAAAGCATTTTTACTTCATTAGCAATGGGACTAGGAACCCAGCGTTATTAAAGAAAGGGAGTTTCCCATGCTTCCCTTGAGTCTTTTAGATGATCCTCGGGTTGCATCTGAAAGATTTGTCAAAGCACTTGGTTTTCCATCTCCCTTTTTAGGCTCACATAGTGTAACCGGAAGGTATTAAGTGGCCCATCAACCATATATTATCTTATTTGCAGGTAAGGAACAAACATAACCTAGTGTAAGTAGGGTATTTTGTAAAGGATCATCGTATATCCACATCATTTCACACTTTTTATGTTCACTTTGTCACTTACACACACATTGCACTACACACACTAAGCTACTCTATACTTTGAACAAAGGACATCAAGTTTCAAGAGATTTTGTACATAGTTTATTTGAGCTTACTTTTTCACACCATAAGTGAAGGAAGATACCTAAAAGCAATCATAACTTGAAAAAACTAAATTTCCCCACAGGGGCCATAAAACAATTTATAGTTTAGGTTAGGACTGTTAGGGGTAAGCATCCAATAAGTCACCATGGTTGTTACATTTTGAAACATAGAAGTTGTCTTTTAGGGTGCTTCAAATCCTTCAATCATCCCATGGAAAAGACTACCCAAGTAGCAGCGAGACTCGATTCAGAGGCGGTTTGGCTTATGCTTAGTGCTATATGTGGGTACCCAACTTGTATAGTGCTCGGTACTGATCATCGATTACCAAGAAGCTAAACACTTGACTACCCCTGTGAGATGAAGGTATCTAATTAGCCAAATTTTAGGGCATCTTTCCATATAGGTGGAGGTGCAGGAAGCACTAAAGCCTCATTCATTACCTTGGTTGATTCTTTTGGCTGCTGGAAGCATCACTAATTCTTTTGAGACATAGCCCCATCACCCGTCATAAAAGATATGTCTGCAAGGCCCGGCTACTTTGAGAGTGGAAAGGAATAATAAGTATTCATAGGATCTTTTATCATATGCAAAACAAACTAGAACCATTTTTCTTGTTTGATTGATCACATAACTTAATTTAAAGGGAAAGTAACAATTTATTTTTCACGTTGTTTTATGTATGTAATTTCTTTTGTATACATATCCCCCGCCTCACCAAAAAAGTGACACACAATACATTTAAGAATACATAAATACCTTACTTTTTCATATTAAGGATAATAAGACAATGATACGCAAAACGTTCCAATTCCTATTTCACCTAAACATACATTAAAATAAATTATACAAATCAAAATTGAAACAAAATATTTCGGTGTATGAGCAAAATATTTTTCAATCATAAAATAATTAATCAAAATATAATTAATTAAGAAAATTGAAACCATTAACTATATTCATTCACTATAATTATAAATTCTAATTACCTATAAATAATGTTTCCTTTTTGTCCATTAACTATTGTAGAAATGTAGTTATGATTGTAAAATATACTATTATTATTACCAAAATTTAATAATTTAATCAAATTCAAATGGTCCATTAAAAAAATGAAAAGAAGTGTAAACTTACTTCATAATATATTTGTACTAATTGAAATATGTTCCCAAAATACTCTTGTTAATATCTAAAGGTAAATTTTGTTATACTAAAATGGAAATAATAAACATATTTGTCATTGAGATTTTGAAATTTGTTACCAAATGATATAGAACCGGTTATGGTTTATTAAGTTTTATGTCTTAGGAGCCAAATCAATGTTCACATTTTAATAAAATCCAACTAACACATTTTAATAAAAGCACACGCATATTGAATAAACAAATAACCTACCAAGTTCATCAAATGAAATGACAAAAGTAAGATTTTAATTCTTAGAACTAGCTACAAAGTTTATGTTTGGTCAGAAAAATTCAAAATAATAAAACTAGTGTAGTCATAAAAATGAGATGGCTAATAAATATTGGTAGATATCAATTTTCAAGGAGACATGCCTTTCTCAATATATATCAAAGTAAAAAATTTACTTCCAAAACTTGTGTTTTTGAAAAAAATTATGTTTGATTACAAAAGTTTAATGAAACTAGTGCAACCATATAAATTAGATGATTGGTAAAAATAGATATCAATTCATAATAATAACAATAGACACTACTTTAGTATATCTCATTTTATTTAGATTTAAAAAAATAGAAAACTTAACTAAATATAATTTATTTTAAATTATATTATTATTATTATTATTAATTACAAAAACAAGTAATGCATAAATCAAACATCTACACATTTAGAAAAACATGTATCTAGATTTTTAATCATGAGGATTTGCACTCACTTTACCATGGAGATTTGCTAATGTAAATAAGCTTTGATACAATTTGAAGCCTTATCAATACCATATTACCAGACACCATAACTTGTTCTATATGACACTTGGTTGTATGGATTTTTTTTTAATTAATCAATTTAATTAAAAAGACCAAAACAACATAAATATTCTAGAACATTCCATGAAAATTAAATTCCTACCACTATTAATTGTTGATTATTCAATTAAAATTCTATAAACTCTACTAGTTTTCTTAACTTACTAATTAGCATGCTATAGGGTGGGGTGGTGTACGATGCATGGGTTATTACACATCCTATAGGATTAATTGAAAGTGCATTTGTTTGGGTTCTTGATATTTCAATAAATAATCATGATGAATCTTATACACTATGGAAAGGTTTGAAGGCTTCCATCAACTTTGATTTTCAAATTTTGATGGTGGTGATGGATTTTTAGAATGTAACAAGGCGTATGGTTCACATTACTCCATTGAACACTCTTTTTGCTTTAGTACTAAAGTGGGTGAAGAAGGTATCTAAGACCTCTCTAGGGTTAACTTCTTGCATGCTTTAATGGAACATTATTCTTTGATCAAGATATATGCAAATCAATCTGCACGTTGCTTATGCGAGCAACTATTTGGTTCCACCTAATTTCAATCTAGTGAAAGCTTCCACCCTTTATTCTTCAGGGATTATCATTATATGGTTTGGGATTTAGCTAGAGGGACTAGATTGCAAAATAAATTTTGATTTGGTGAGTCTTAACTTTAGAAGTACTTGATTTGTATGACCCTTATCCTATTCTATAACATTAGTAAGTCACCACCATTGTGTCTTGTTTTCTCAAAGAAGATTTAATAGAGGGGATTGCCTATTGTCTTAATTCACAACAATTTTTAGTCGTTCTACTATCGATATTGGGGGGATTGTTGGGGAGAGGTGTTATGTCTCTCCCTTTCATCGCTCTTTGAAGGGCCCCAATTAGCGCACTGATTCCCACTATTGTACAATCAATGGGGGTGTATCATCTCCCACACCCACTACCTTTTTCCTATTTTACTTCCACCATGCCTTTATCCATCAAGCCTAAACCATGCCTATACCTATGACCAAGTGGTCCATCTACGCAAGAAGGGTAGTATTATCCATTTCCCTACATATTCACAGTGAGAATGTGTAGTTAATCAAAATCTCTTCATGAATTAATAAAATTGATTCTATGCATTCTAGTTTTTACAACTAATTGATTAATGTAATTTTTGCAGAAATATTAATTTGGAAATTCACTTGGGACTACCATACATAAATAATCATTCTTGTTTTAAATTAAAAATATTAGAAACTTCCTTTAAAAAAACATAAAACAGAAGTACATGATAAAAAAACACAATATATCATCCCATGATAAATGCAACTTATTGTATAAATAAAAATAATTTCATGTGCATTGCAAATAAATCCTTGTAGGAAACAATCGTAGACTCTAGCTAATAGGTTATAGGAAAGAAAACTTGGGTCCCCACTAGGACCTTCCAATTTAGCATTTTAAAAAGTGGTATACAGTAAATAATAAATATTAAAAATTAATGCACACTGTCTTTATAGAAAGTAACTAATTAGTATCTACTTACTATGGTTTTTTTTAGTATGAACGAAATTATTAATGGATCTATGACATTCATCAAGGTATAAACCTTTTTCAACAATGTTTTGTTTTGCTAAATCATGTCTATAACATGAATAACACATAAATATATTAAATATATTTTTAGATTTCTATAGAGTGAAGGACCTTACAACAATACATTGTGAAATTCAAATTAGTAGTTTTTCATATGTTGATTAACAATAAAAGAAACAAACATTGTTGCCTTCTGAAGCTTCATGGCACTTCCAAGATTTTACTAAATGTTTGTGTTGTTGGTCATTATTTCAACAACCCAACCACTAGCTAATTAGTTGATTAATGAATGTTCATATTTATACTTTTAACAAACTTAATAAAATATTACACGAATATTCATATTTATAGTTTTAATAAAATTAATAAAGTACACCATTAGGAGAAAAAAGGGCCAAGTGAGTAGGATGTTGATTAATCTTGTATAAAACTTTATTATTCTTTTATTAGGAATAAATCAGTTCTTCTCCCATCATGTATTCTATCCTTTCTTCTTCTTCTCCTAGTGAAAGTCCTGATGCTCATAACTAGGAAGCTAAGAAGAATAAGAAGAAGCAACATAAGAAAGGGTTTAACAAACCAAACATGGTCGTGAGTGTTGGTAATGTTGAGGAACCCTCCAACATGCAATGCATGACCAAATAACTTTGCAAGCTTTGTAAGGGTGATCACCTTCTTAAGGATTGTTCTGGTATACCTAGAGTCTTAGAAGTGTGGTATAAATATTCCCATTAACTTATGGTTGATCCATTGACTAGTGATTCTTAAGTTCTTGGGGAAAAGGGTAAAGTTAGGTTTCCTTGTAGGTTATTTGAAGGGAGGCATCAAAATCACCTTTTCCCTCATATGGATGTAGCCTCTAAATTATCTAAATCAACGTTGTTTAGAATGCCCACTTTTTCTATGGAGAATGCATTGAGCCTTGCTCCCTTTAGTAAACTTTGTTCTTTCTTGATCAAACTCAATGTGGTGTCACATTCCTACATTATATTTTACCCAAACTGTCAATCTAGGAGATTACAATACCTTCCTCCTTTGAGGGAGGTGTTATGTCTCTCCCTTTGATCCCTCTTTGAAGGGCCTCTATTAGCACCCCATCTCATGCCTCAGTGTTGGGCACATCCTTGCTTTTATGAGATTTGCACTCTAGGTATTTCCCTTTGACCCTTTCCACCTCAACCACTCATCACAAGTTGTACCATGAGACCAACATGCTAACACCACCACCACAAAGACATCATATGACATACATGGTTAGTCTAAATTTGTCAGAAATCTCTAAGTTGATTAATTACTCAAATATTACCTTTACCAAAGTGGTTTACTTGAAAAGTATAAAATAGTTACCTAAAAGTCTGATTTATATTCTTAGTGATATGCATTAGTCAAGACCATAATATCTACTCAAACCAAATTATTTTTAATGCAATTTTTATGGGTATTGAAGAATGAATAAGTGGGAGAGGATTAATGGGTTGGAAGTTTAAGACCTAGAGGATATGATTGAATTTGCAGCAGACGATTTAACATGGACAGAGATTAATGGGTACCAAGTTGCAATTATTCCATATGGTTGACTTGATGATTTTATAAGAGGAGAGGAATCGAGTGAACATGCACCCACTCAATTTCTTCTTAGTTCTCAACAAAGTAAAAAAGTAGAGGATATTAGACAAACATATTTTTCAACATATCTCGAGTACATTATGTGAGCCTTTATATATTTTTTCAATATACGTATAATTTTTTTCAATATGCATAAATGTTATATCTAATTTATAGTAAATGTTTTATATATAGTTATTGGTGTGCATATGATCCGAAGTGCAAAAAGAGAATTATGAGTGCATCCTCAAGTCAAAACAAAAAACACAATCTACATGAAAGTATTAGAGTTGGTGGCCAATGTCACTTCATTGTGCGATGAATTCAACTTAGACCAGATGATGCTGTAATCATATATACTGCATGTAGGCATAGCAGTCCCTAGTCTATCTATAGGAAGTAAAATTAATTTTGGTCCTAACAGCAGTTGGAAATATTAATTAATTAATTCAGTTGAGTTAATTAGTTAAGGAAATTTGAATTTGAAGTTTGTGGGAAGCACATGAGTTTCCATGATGAGGAATTTATCTTATTTCCTCCATATTGAGGAATAAGTAGTTCTTAATGAGAGATCAGTTGACTTAGTCTAACTAGTCAAGTCCAGTTAGATTATTTTAACAAGTTGTTAAAATAATAAAATATATTTTGTTAATGCTTGCATGCATGTGACAACTATTATTTCAGATAACTGAGAATTCTTTCATGGATAACTGATGCATGTCAGTTCAGGAAGAGACGCAGTTGAGATCAGATGAGGGAAAATGTACTATCAGATGCTTGGATATTTCTAGTAAGTATTCCTTGCATGGAGAAGCATTTATTATAGGAGATTGGAGGACTTGTGGCCTATATATTGAGGCCTAGGTAGTCCATGATTTTCATCTTCTGATTGAATATCATCAAGATCTGCTGATTACAGAGAGAGTAGGATAGCTATTGAGCTGATTCTTTTTGTATTATGAAGAGGATTTCCACTTGATTGATAATACATGGTTTGGGTTCTATGCTAGTGCTTTCCCCTCGATATATCTTGTGTTATGTGTGATTGATTTCTCCATATTAGTTATATGCATTCTTATTGATGTTGCTTATGGTTGATTAAGCTTCTGCTAAATTGTTTGTAGAAGTAGATCAAGTCTTTTTCTTTGATACATTGCATTACCAGGTGATCTACAGTGGGAAATTTCTACATGGTATCAGAGCACAGGTGATCAAGCAAGAATAGTATACTAGTAGGAGGAATTCAAAGTTTCTTATTCTTGATATAGATCTCAAGTTCTTATCACATCTATTTCATCGATGGCATTCAATGGTTTGAGGCTTGAGTATGCCCGTGATGGTACCTCAAACTATATAGCTTGGAAGGATTGCATGGAGGCAGTTTTGGAAGATAATGGGCTTAAGGATTTCATTGATCAAGAAGTCCCTAAGCCTACTGCGAAGAATGAGCTGGTTGAATGGGGTAAGTGTGTGGCTAGAGCTAGGAGAATTCTCTTGGAGGGTGTTCGAGATCACATAGTCTCAAGCCTCCATGGGAAGGAGTCTCCATTTGAAATGTGGAAAACATTGAAAGATTTATATCAAAATAGCAGTGATCAAAGGAAGTTGGCACTGAAGGACAAGCTTCGAAAGATCAAGTGTGAGAAGGGTGTCTATTTCTACATTCTTGAACAAGCTCACCACCTGCAGAGATGAGCTTGCAACCATAGGAGTCACTACAGTTGATGAGGATATGGTGAGTCTAGCACTCCTTGGCCTTCCTAAGAGCTGGCATAGCTACCAGGACTCAGTGAATGGAAGGGAGAATCTACTAGATTGGGGATAACTATGGTCAGATTTGATGCAGGAGGAGATCAGAAGGAGCACCAGAGACAGTTCTTCATCTATGCATGATGAGGAGAATTGTGCCTTAGCGAGTAAGGCAAAGAAGGGGAAGGAGAAGGTTTCTCTTTCCGAATTCAGCTCTTCCAATAATGGGAAGAAAGTTGACAAATCGAAAGTGCGATGCTTTCGTTGTCATGAGGTGGGCCATTATGCTCCAAATTTTCCACGGAGGAAATCCAGGAAGGGACCCAAGGAAGGATCTAAGCATGAGGCACTTGCTTCACAATTTGACTTGGATTTCACACTCTTCACATGCATGGCTTCATCCATGGTGGGAAGTGGTTGCTTTCTTGACAATGGAGCTTCTTTCCACATGATCGGTGACAAGAGTTTGTTCAGTACTTTGGAGGAGAAAGATCTCCAGATACTCATAGTGATGGGTAGTGATGAGAAGTATAGTGTCTCAGGTGTAGGCATGGTTATTTTTCAGAGGGAGCATGGATCTTGCCTTACCTTGACTGATGTCAAGTATGTACTAGGATAGAAGAGAAACTTGGTGTTGATCGCGATGCTGGAACACAAAGGCTATGATGTAGTATTTAGTAAGGGAAAGGTTTTCCTCAGACACATCATCACTAGACAAGTGAAGTAGATTGGTTCACAGGTCAAGAACCTGTATGCGCTTGAGGTTCAAGATGCATGCAAAGCCTTGAGGAGTAAGTCAAAGGTTAGAGACTTGGTGGTTGAGAGGGAGGGTATATTACCTCTCAACATGCAGAGCCAAAAGAAGTCTCAAACGATTGTGGAGGAGCCATGATTGGTGCAGCAGCTTCAGGAGGTTGTGGAGCAGCCACAATAGGGGAAGTTGAGTGGAGATCGAGTAGAGACATCTACTCATGCAGAGACCTCCATTAGGGGGAAACTTCAAGCCAAGTGGGTAGAGGGATCACATGCAGCCATATCTCCAGGTAGGAGGTGGGGCGATATAGAGTGATCGCCCCAAGGAGGAGGGGCATGATCCTTGAGGTACCCAACCTCTTGGATGAGACCTTGCTACGAGAGCCCCGATGTTGAGTAGCAGGAACTGACTGATTGGTTAGAGACAGATGCTGATGAATGGCAGAGAGAGCGATAGTGTAGGGAATCCTAGGACAACGCATAGTTAGTAGGTTGCAGTAATGCGAGAGGCACAAGTGTTTTGCACAGTCCTAGGTGGCACAGAGAGGTGTGCAATGGTGCGAGATGTATGGAGATATTGCAGTAGTGCAGATGTCAGAGAGGGAGCACTTGTCAGCAGTAAGTAGAGCTTTAGCATCAGAGTATGTTCCTAGCCCAACAGAGTGGTCAGTTGGGAGTGTTTTTGTTCCAAGTGTTGTTGAAGCAAGTGGACCGGGTAGATGTGTTGCATGCAGAACATTCCAGAGTTATAGGATCAAGTTGAAGAGAAATCTTTTCTTGTTGAGAGGGAGTGTTGAAAAGTGTGCAACAAGAAATGCTAAATTTAGAATGTGCTAAAAATAGTCCTGCCAAAGATAGCATTTCTAAAAATAGCATGTCTAAAAAATAGCATTTTGGCCAGTGAGGTCATTGTCCACATTGGGTGCGAGGTGAAACTTCTAAAAGTAGAAAGTTCTAAAAATAGCATTTTTGAGTCCCTTCCTATTTATAGCAGTCGTTAGTCTATCTATAGGAAGTAAAATTAATTTTGGTCTTAACAGCAGTTGGAAATATTAATTAATTAATTTAGTTGAGTTAATTAGTTAAGGAAATTCGAACTTGAAGTCTTTGTGAGCATGCCCATGATTTGTCCCATTGATTGATGAATTTATCCTTAATTTCCTCCACTGATTGAGGGAATAAGTATGAGTTCTATAATGGGAGAATCAGTTGACTTAGTTCTAACTAGTCAAGTCTAGTTAGATTATTTTCACAAGTTATTAAAATAATAAAATATAGATTGTTAATGCTTGCATGCATGTGACAACTATTATTTCAGATAACTGAGAATTCCCTCATGGATAAATGATGCATGTCAGTTCAAACAGGGACCCAGTTGAGATCAGATGAGGCACAATGTACTATGAGATGCTTGGATATTTCTAGTAAGTATTCCTTGCATGCAGAAGGATATATTATAGGAGATTGGAGGATTTGTGGCCTATATATTGGGGCCTAGGTAGTCCATGATTTTCATCTTCTGATTGAAGATCATCAGGATCTTTTGATTACAGAGAGAGCAAGATAGCTATTGAGTTAATTCTTTTTGTAATGTGAAGAGGATTTCCACTTGATTGATAATACATGGTTGGGGTTTTATTCTGGTGCTTTCCCCTGGATATATCTTGTGTTATGTGTGCTTGATTTCTCCATATTAGTTATATGTGTTCTTATTGATGTTGCTGATGGTTGATTAAGCTTCCGCTAAATTGTTTGTAGAAGTAGATCAAGTGTTTTGATTTGGTACATTGCATTACCAGGTAATTTATAGTGGGAAATTTCTACAGATAAATCCAATGTTGTTTGTCATGGAAAAGATGCAATCAGTAGGCATATGAGATTTAGTTATGCACCAAATTTAATAAGGGATATGAGATCTATTGTCAAACTTTTAATCCAAAGAGGTTTTAATGTTACATTGATATCGGAAAAGTTCATCTCTGATGTGAAGGATGGACTCGGTGAGTTATACACACGGATGTCTCAAGATACATACATGACAAGACAAGGTATATTATACATTTACAATGATACCATAAGGCTAGAGTATGTTAAAGATCAAAGTGATCCAATCAGTGTAGAATGTTGGTATAAGGAACACTCTAACAACTTTTTCTTCTACCAAGAACAAGATCTTGCTAAAATCATCCCTTTTATCATAGGCATACAGACAAAGTGGACGAGTTCAATGATGCTAAAATATTCTCATAATAATATAATCTCAATGGATTCAACATTTATTACAAATAAGTACGGGGTGAGTACAAACTTATCCTAAATATCATTCATTTATTAAACCCCATTTTAATGATTGTATCTTATATAAATATAATTATGTACTTTGTTTGTAATATAGTATCAACTTTACACTTTAATGGTTTTGGAAAAATATCACAATGGGGATTGAGTAGCTTGGGTGATATCATCACAAAATACTATAGTTGATATTTCTAAATGGATGTCAACTCTATTTGCCATTGGGAATAAAGAGCGACTAGATTGAGATGTTAATGCCTTCATTACAGATGATGCTAATGCTGAAATTGAAGCGTTAAGGTGATGTGTTTATTCTTTTTATAAGAGGCATAAAATTATTCTTAATGTATAGTCTCTCTAAAAAGTATGTTATTCCAAGTCTTTAATCAATTGTACAATATTATTATGTGTTTGGCATGTCCAACGTGCATGGTTTAAGAATGTTGGAAACAAATTTAAAGGAAGAGAAAACCAAATCTGCATTTTCCATGCTTTATGAGAAATCATGCACACATGTGAAGATTATGAATCTGTAGAAAAGGCAATTGAAAATTTATTTGAAGGATTCAGTGACCATACAAAGTTTTTGGGATATTTTAAAACAACTTGGTTAGCCAACAACAAAATATATAAGTTTCTTATAAGCTACTTTAATGACTCTATTTTGCATGTCATATGTATAGTTATTAATTCATAACAAATTTCTTTCTACAGATATGTGGGAAAAAGCATACATAAAATTTGCACATTCCAATCAAAATAGAAATAATGCAATTGATTCTTACCATCGGTATATCAAGAAAAGGTACCTAAGTGAGAAGAACAATGCATGCCATAGAAGGGTTGATCGGTTGATTTATGTGTTGTTGACAAAGGTTGTATTAAATTACAATCATATGCAATGTTTAAAAGAAGTTGGTTTTGTACGACCCAGAAAAATTGAGGAAAAGTTGAATTCATCCAAGTGTAGAACTAACCAAATCCCAAATGAGGATTGTGTGCCTATTCAAAAGAGTAACAACAATTATTGGGTTCATATCAAAAATAAGAATACTTGTGATATTTGGTACAATGTCATAAATATTCCAAACGACACTTATGTAATTGCAAGTGGGCCCTAAATGGAAACATCTATAAACATGTATTGAAAGTTGAGATGATGGTGAGTAACATTAGTTTGGGTGAAAATGTATTGCCTAATGTCACTAATCCTACTATAGAAATTCCTAGAATTTTATTTGATTTGAATGCATCACCTATATTGGGCCCAGAATGCCAAACAGAACTTTTTCCATGCTTTGATTCTCCTCCCAATCTAAATTATCATAATGAAACAAGCATTGATGATTTAGACAATTTCTCATATAATGTTGAATCGACCAATGTACGACCAGATAGTGCATTATTTGAAGATGATGAGACGAAACGTGTTAACTCATCAACTCATGAGAAATTGAGATCCATATACCTACAAATTTGGAACAAACATATGATTAAACAACTTGGTAGACAAGGCATGTCAAGAATACAATAGACTGTTTTTCAATACTATAATTCCATCCAAGATCACTACCAAGAGAAAACATAGTTTCTTGAGCCCAGTCAATAAGAAAAGGCATTTTGGTCACAAGTCAAAAGCAGGGAAAGATAAACTAAAATTTGAAAGGGTTGGATGAGTTCATGCAAAAAAAATAGCATGAATGAACAACTAGAGTTATCTTCTCAACAACAAAGAAATGTAGACCACATGCCTGAGTTAGTGCAACATTTTATTATACAAAAAAATGGTATGGAAATTTGAT
>APFE030496176.1:94544-116002 GCA_000404065.3 Pinus taeda
CCTTGTTATTTGTTTAAATATGCATTAACCTTGAGCATTTAAGCCCCTTATTATCATGGGAATATGAAGCATGAACCTATATGTGTGGCATGTAAAAACCAACCCAAAAGGAGGGAGAATGGAGAAGGGAAATATGGAACATGTTATGTATTGATTGAGACATGGACACTTTACACCTATCAAAGTCCCTTAGTAGTACCTCTCTACCTAAGGGTAACTACAATTCAATAAAATATGACGATGACCACCAAGGTGAAATAAGATAGGTGACACAAATTCAAAGCTCAATGATCCATTATAAAATTCAACCCTTGATCAATAGATTTCATGCAAAATGCATGTCATTTTAACAATTAATATGAAGAAATAAACAAATACATGTCATTAAAACTTAATATGAAGCAACAAACTCATGTACTTCATGTGTGTGAGTCACCAAAATTTCCAAGTGAATAATTTGAACATAGTTTGATGGATTTAAAGGGAAATTGTCTATTGATGAACACAAATGTTAATTGTGGAATTACTCCTATGTTCAAGAGTCATACAAGAAAAATCTCCTCTAGATACCTCTAAACACGAGGGGGTAACAAGGACTAAAGAAAATTTTTTGCATTTTGCTTGTCCCCTTCATTCAATTTATAACAACCATAAAGACATTAAATATTTAGACGTTGGTGATCCCTTTCAAATTAGCTAATTATAAAAGTAGTTTCAAATATAGATACTTGACATACTTATTGGAACACCCTCGTAATCCTACCTTATCATTACATAAATTAGTATAATTTAGAAAAAAAAAATCCCCCCAACCCCACATGAGGTTGGGTTACCTGAACAAGCTCCCTCAAAATAACCCCAAGGCCAAGATTTATCTATAGGCTCATAACATATCTACCTCTAAGAACAAATATTGGGAAAGTATTTAAAGTTGAAAAAGATAATTCTACTATGTAAGGCACATTGAAAAAAAAGGTCTTTAACTATTCTAAAAAATTATAAAATTTATATGTAGCCATATACCTTAGGATAGTATTATACAAAGAGCCTTAGAATATTTTAAATTTGGATGATACTACCAGTATTTGAAGCAATTAGTTATTAAGTCTCAATACCACCCATCTCTTACTCCTATTAAGGTTTCCATATCCTACCAAGTTTGTGTTGAACAATTACAAGAGATTAACAAAATGGTTTATTACCTCCTACTCCATTTTGCATAAGGAATATCCATGGGGCTTGAGCCTGTCCCATTTTTGCAAAATCTTCTAGGTAAAGGCGTTGTTAATTATAGACAGTGATATAAACGAGTGACCTTGGGAAAATCGTCATAACTTTCTCTCTGAGCATTAGATTGAAATTTAGTAAGAAGGTACAAAATGATGACAAACTATAGTTTTCTGTGTAGCTTTTGCAGATCCAAAGATCGAAACAATAACATGTGGAAGTTCGTACAAGTTTGATCTACTTAAAACGTATTTAAGAAGGTCACCTTGGGAGATTGGGCATAACTATTTCTTAGAGAATCAAATTTTGATCAGACTGATGGAATTGGAAAGAGGATGCAAAGGGATATTGTAGGTCACAATTTCAGATATTAGAGATCCGAAATTACAAAGTTACAGTTTTTTCAAGATTGAGCTCCTAAAATCAAGAAAAGGTGATATGAGGAAGTTTGGTGGCAAGGATCCGGTAAATTAGATACTCCATATGGAACAATATTTTGATCTACGTGATCTACGACTATTACAAAAGTACATATTGCATCTTTATATTTAAAATCAAATCAATTTTTATGGTATAGATGGCTTTGTTCTCATAAACCACTTGTCACTTCGTCAATTTTGAGGGAGGAAATGATAGCACATTATGAGGACACAAAGAGAAACACCTTCTTTAGCCAATTGATAAATCTCAAACAAAAGGGTTTAATGGCAGAGCACATTGAGGACATCCAAAAATTCAATATAAGGGTAAATGATATTCCAGAGAAGCAAAGGATCGGTGGCTTCATAGGGACTTTAAAGGATAACATTCAACATGAGGTTCATCTTTTGGAACCTCATTCATTGGAGAAGGCATTCAAGTTGGCAAGAAAAATTGAAAACAAAATTATGGAAACAAGGAATCCTACCACTCACAGCTATAAATATGAAAGTTTTTTTTCTCCTATCCTTCCACAACCTACACGGTTTACAACACAACAATTGGAAGAAAAAAGAGAAAAAGCGCTTTGTTACAATTGTGATAGCAAATACACTAAAGGTCATAAGTGTGCTGAGAAGAAATTATTTTACATAGATTGTGAAGAGTAGGAAGAAAAGGATCAAGAAATGTCAAAAAAAGAGGATATACACTAGGAACCAACCCCAGACAAAGCATAAATGAATCCGACCATATCTTGTAAATAATTGGCAAGAACTAACACTCCTCAAATTCACAAGATAGAAGGACATATCAAGAAGAAAAATGTTCAAGAAGTAAAATATCACATCGAGCATCAAGAAATGAATCTGGCCATATCTCGTAATGCATTGGAAGAAATTACCACTCCTCAAGCTCTTAAGGTAGAAGGACATATCAAGAAGAAAAAGATTCAATCAGTGAAAGATCACATCGAACATCAATAATATGTTCTCTAACTGTTAAAGGATAATGCAGTTTGGTGTAGAATCAAATGAAACAATAGGGAGATCAACGTTGCAATGAAAGAAGTTTTGATGTAGGCGATTAGGTATTTTTAAGACTACATCTCAAGCAATCTATTTATGAGAAGGAAATGTTGGAAATACTACATGCACTTAAGAAATGGTGGCCTTACCTAATGGGAATACACGTCAAGGTAAACACATATCATGATAGCCTTAAATACCTTTTAGAACAAATATTATATTTAGAAGAACAAAAAAAAAGGGTCACAAATATATTGGATTACGAATTTGAAATCATCTATAAAGAAGGGAAGAAAAACGTTGTTGCAGATGCACTCTCAAGAAAGGACGAGGATGTGGAAGCATTGTTTTGTGCTATTTCTATTATCAAACTAGTTTGGATAAACGAAGAAAGAGATGAATGGAAGAATGACGAAGAAGTGTGGCCATTCATTCAAAAGTTGGAGAAGATCCCAGTTCAAACAATATTACAAGAACTTGACGAGGAAGGAAAAATCATATTGGAACTTGAAGCAGTCATGGAAACAAAAAATCGACAACTATGAAATTGACAATTTCAGAGTATCTCATCAAGTGGAAGAAATTACTCACTGAAGATTCCACATGGGAGGATGAGAATTGTATACAAAAGCATTCAAAACTACTCAAGCGTTGAGGACAACCTTTTCTGAAGGAGAGGGGCATGTTAGGTCCCTATACTACTAGTGTAACCCCTTATTCTTATTAGTGTAACCCCCTTATTATATTGTTGTGCCCATGTAGTCCCCATATTGTTATTATTGTGCCCCATAGAAGCCCACTATTGTTATTGTTGTTCCCTTAGATTATTATTGTTATGTCGGCTCTCATTACATTATGAGCCATTAGGCTCTTATATATCAAAAGGAGGTCTTGTCATTTGTATCATCCAAGAATTGTTCATTTGTGTAATGTAAAGGAGGTTTCCCCCTCGAAGAGGCTGATTTCTAAGGCGTTGATCTATATTTTCTATCTTTTTGTGAGCTAGTTTCATAACAAGCTCCTACTGGTAGGGAGATCCAACCCCCTAATTTGATTACCATCTATTACTGGCACGAGGCTTTAACTTCCTCACTGAAGGCTCCAACCCTCATGAACATTCCTGGACCACGTTTCATAAATTTTCACAATGGATCCAATATCAATACTTAAGCTTAGAATCCAAATTATAGCTCATCACTATAATATAATCATCAACCTCTGACACAACTGAATATACCAATCATTGAAACCCAATCAACTGACACTTAATCAAAACTCAACCAATCAACTAGAATAGTTAGATCACTATAAAAAATACACAGAACTAACACATAATAGTGCATCAACACATAGAATCAATTGCAACCTTGATCATTCAAATGCCAAAATTTAAATGTGACTTCACTTAAGGCAACCTTCATGCATACACGCTTTTCTATAGAGAAACCCGCATGCAGATCTTAATATACTAAAAGTTGAAAACTTGTAATTTTGAATTAGATAAAGAGTTGACCAGAGATATTCTGAAATATTTTGTTAGCTTACAAAACCCTCATACACTTAGCAGCATCAATAATATTTTCAACCAATCAACATCTAAACAAATTCAACTTCATCATTCAATCAATTCTACTTTATACCCATATCAATATGAGGACATTATTGGCAGAAAATAGATAAACAGGAGCACTAATCAGGTTGATCATTCATTTATGAATAAAAGCCTTACTTTATATACGCGACTTTGAAGATGTGAACCCAGCTATATACACATTTTTCCCTAGGCCAACCAGTGTATAGATCTCCAAATTTTGACCTAAAATTGCGCAACTCTTCACAACTTTGGAAAGACTGAGATCATAATAGTCAGAGATAAAAACATGTGTCTATATTGAGATCTATTCAATCCATCAGTAAATCATACAATGAAAATTCATTTCAGGTCTCATGGTCCTAATCCATCATTATATTCATTGATGCATAATTTTTTTGAGATCTATGTGAAAATTATGGCCCTTATAATGAAAATATACTTCAGATTGAAGTATTCATCAAAAATCCTTTTCACTTGCACATCTATCACTTTGATCTTCACTTCTTTATATATTTTAGCCTTTACCCAATACCACAGGTCAAAACTACACTAGGGATGGTAGTAATCTTTGACGTGATCAATATGTGTTGTCACGCTCATTACTATGGGCCAATACCATGGTAGAGACCCCTCGTATTTAGAATACCATGTTGGAAAATCCATACGCTACTTTTCTTCACCAAACTTGCGTGTATATGCAACTTGGCCTTGCCGAACTTGCATATAGTTCTTGAACTTCAAACTTTATCATTCCTCTTCCTCTGAGCTACCATTCATTTTTCAAAAAACTTTTTCACATCTATAAATACATTATGTTTATGCCTTTAACAAGTAGATTTTCATCAAGAGACAACTTATCAAGTAGGTTTTCATTCATCAAATAGGTTGTCATCAAGGACAACTCATCAAGTAGGTTGTCATCAAGGGCAACACCTAATTCATAATGCCAACAACAAATTGATTGTTAGAGTCTTGCCTTGGCAGGGACTCATACTGAGAACATAACCACATTTAAATTTAATTAATAAGCACATAAAACTTAATACTTACAAAAAAAATTACAATAAAACATCTTTCTTAACCATGTATATCCACCACCACTTTCCCATGCATATAATTAACAGGTAAATAGCTTTTTTTACAATTCCATGAGCCAATTCCATGGCTTATATATACCACATGCCAACAAAACCATTACTCATTTCACATAATAAAATTAAAATGTAAAATATTTTAGACTCATCGAAGTTAGCATCCATGGAGTAGGCCTTACAACCGAGGGTGCTATTCTTGGTGACTTGAATCTTTAGATCTGTTTGAGTGGTGTTCTTAGATCACCTTTTGATCTTGCCTTTGTAAATTTCAAACTCATCGAAGTTTTTGCAGATTCAGGAGTGCTAATTCTTGAATCGAAGGTGTTAATACTAGATGTTGGGTTGCTAATTTCATATTTTTTGGAACTCAGGGTGGGAGTGAGGCTCAGAGTTGAATTTTCATGTGTCACAGTTTTTATGGGACATGGGAGATCCATTATTTGATGTGAAGACTTGCTTAAATTATGGTGCGAAATAATTGGCCGTAGATATGTTATTTACTTCAATATACTTTATTTTCAAGTATTTTATTTTGGAATGGTTTTCATGCAAAACTTAATAATAAAAAATCAATACACAAATATCTAAAAATCATGCATGAAACTATATCCATGTTTTATTATAATACCATGGCCCAATACCATAGCTAATCAATACCACATACCAAAAAACCATAACTCATTTTACAATAAAAATTGAAATGTAAAAGATTTTAAACATTACATATAATATTGATAGCATAAAGGGAAAATTTTCCATCATATGGATGGAGAGAGAGAGAGATGGCAGGGGAGGGGAGAAGGAGAGAGGTAGGGAAGAGTGAGAGGGGGAGAGAGAGCTTAGAGAAAGAGAGAGTGAAAGGGAGGAGAGAGATATAGGGAGTTACAAGAGAGAGGGATAGAGAGGAATGAAGAGGGAGAGGAGGGAGGAAGAGGAGAGAGAGATGGAGTTGGGAGGGCACAGAGAGAGAGGGAAGAAAAACGACATAGAGAGATAGAGGTAGAGAGAGAGGGAGTGATAAGGGAGAGAGGAAAGAGGAGAAGAAGGAAAATAGAGAGAAGGAGAGGAGAGAGAGAGGGAGAGAAAGGGAAGAGAGAGAGAGGCTATATAGAGATAGAGTAGGGAGAGAGGGGGAGAGAGGGAGGGATATAGAGATAGAGTTGGAGGGTAGAAAGAGAGAGATATGGGGAGAGATAGAGGGATGTGGGAGAGAAATGGATAGAGATGTGAAGTGGATAAGTAAATTGGCTGCAAAGGGAGATATAAGTGAAGTGGATAAGAAAAAACTAGCTTGCATTAATTCTAGTGGGTAGAAACCACTAGAAATTCTACACATTTACAATTTTACTCATGCATAAGTGTTGAGAAAAAATATAAATAATGGTTGGAAGTAACTGAGTAAGTTTATTTTTTACATCTTGTTCCTATCCATTTTTAATGGAAATAATTGCTTAAATTATGGTGGTAAGTAATTAAAGGTAGATATGTTATTTACCGAGTATAAGTTATTTCCAAGTATTTTATTTTTGGCTGGATTTGTTAGAAAAAATTATAATAATAAATCACTACACCAATATCAAAAAACCATGCATGAATACCATACCCATAACTTATGGCATTTGGGCAAAGGATGTAATATGATGTTGAAGTTGTGGTCCAATAAAATGTTTGAAAAAATATATTTTTAATGATATTGAAAAATAAATATTTATTTTTAAAAGTTAAACATTTTAATTTGCCTTGCCAAATGCTAAACTAATAGTGAACAACATAAAAATTCATTGTTAGAGTCCTCCCTTGGCAGGGACTCATAATGATAATATAGCCGTGTTTAAATTTAATTAATAAGCACATAAATCTTAATACATGCAAGAAAATTACAACAAAAGCATGTTTCTTAACCATGGATATCCACCCCCACTTTCCCATGGATATTATTAACATGTAAATATGTTTTTTCACAATAATATGGGGCAATAACATGGCTCATCTATACCACATGCCAAAAATGCCAGAACTGCAAATCAATAACCCGATCATGTACTAAGTCTCTGATGTAGTGCATATGGATCTCTATGTGCTTCGTCCGCTGCCGCTGTACTGGATCCCTGCAAAACTTGAGAGTGCTCTGGTTTTCACACCAGATGACAATGGGTTGGCGGAACTGAATGCCCAACTAAGTGAGGAAGTGTTGTAGCCACAGAGCTTGAATGGTGATGTTGACTACTCCTCTGTACTCGGCCCCAGCTGAAGAGAGAGAAATAGCAGCCTGCTTCTTGCTCGACCAACAGATAGGGCCAGATCCTAAACTGAGTGAATAGCCGGAGGTGGACTTGCGATCAATGTTGTCTCCCGCCCAATCAGAATCTGTGAAGCCAAGGAGATTCAATGCATTTCCTGCTGCATAGTGAATCCCGAAGGTGATGGTGCCTTGTACATATCGGAGGATGCGCTTGGCAGCATTCCAGTGTAGCTCATGCGGCTCCTGCATGTATCTGGAAACTGCCCCTAATGCATATGAGAGATCTGGTCTGGAGTGGGTGAGGTACAATAAGCTCCCCACTAGATGTCGGTAGAGAGTGCTATCAACTAATGGAGTGTCACCTCCATCCTCAAGGCGAACCCCAGACAGAAAAGGAGTCGGTGCTGGCTTGCAGTCAGCCATGCGAAATCTCTCGAGGAGATCTCGTGCATACTTAGCCTGAGAGAGTTTGATGCCTGTGGCATCTTGGCTAATCTCAAGACCAAGAAAGAATTGTAATGGACCCATGTCCGTCATCAAGAACCTATCATGCAAGGCCCTCTTTACTGTAGCAATGGCTGAAGCCGAGCTGCCAGTGATTAGGAGATCATCTACATACAAAACTAAGATAAGAAGAGAATAATGTGTCCTAAGCATGTAAACATTCGGATCAGACTTACATCTTTCAAAGTTTTGTGATAAGAGAAAAGAATCCATCTTCGCGTACCAAGCTCTCAGGGCCTGCTTAAGGCCGTAGAGAGATTTCTTCAGTTTACAGACCAAAGATGAATCCTGAATGAAACCATGTGGCTGCTCCATGTAGATCTCCTCGGATAGGTCTCCATGAAGAAAGGCATTCTTCCCATCCATCTGATGTACTTCCCACCGTTGGGCAGCTGCAATGGCAAGTGTAAGGCGTATGGAATCCATCTTTGCTACTGGAGCAAAGGTCTCGTCATAATCAATGCCATGCACTTGTTGGAAGCCTTTAGCTACTAGCCTCGCTTTTCGTCTGGTGATTTGCCCATCTGCAGCACTCTTGGTCCTGTAGACCCATTTGCATCTGATAAGTTTCCTTCCTGAAGGAAGGGGGACCAGATCCCAAGTCTGGTTCTCAAGGAGGGAGTTATACTCCTCCTCCATGGCGGACTCCCAAGATGGACGCCCAGCAGCCTCAGCATAAGACTGTGGATCAGAAGACTGAACCAAATGATAATGCCAGGAGGGCGATGGTTCAGTGGCAACGAGGACAAGAGGAGGCTCAATAAACTCTGAGCTAGTCCTTTGCAGATCAGAATTATCCCCAGCAAGAACATTCTAGCAGGCTGGTTTGGCCTTGTGCATATATCTCCCGTAAGCTCCTTGTTCTCTGATTTATGACAGGGGAATATGATTCACTGCTGGAAGCCCGATCTAGGCTTGGATGTGGATCATTATTTGCATGCACTAGATTTGTATCTGAAGATTCTGTCTCTGCATTTTCATGCACTTCCTCGGCATCTGTATGATCTGTATCTGCATCTGAGTGCACTGAGTCATCATCTCGGACATGAGGTAGATAAAAAGTGTCTGCATGCGGCGATTGAGGTGCATGCGAAAGACTTTCCTCAAATTTGACACTTCGCTCAATGATGAGGTTGTCCGTAGAGGGAATGAGGAGTCGATATCCCTTCACACCATCAGGGTATCCAACAAAGATGCACTCAATGCTCTGTGGATCAAGAGCTTTCCTCTTTTCAGAGGGGATCCGGGCCCATGCTCGAGAGCCGAAAACACGGAGGTGAGTGATCTTGGTTTAGTGCCGCTCCAAGCCTCAAAGGGGGTCTGATCCTTGATAGACCTATGAGGAGATCTGTTCTGGATGTAGTTAGCACAATTAAGTGCTTCGGCCCATAGCTTATGAGGCAATGACTTAGCATGCAGCATGCAGGAAGTCATCTCTTTGAGAGATTGGTTCTTTCTCTCAGCAACTCCGTTCTGTTGCGGAGTGTATGGAACTGTGTACTGCAACTGTATGCCAGACTGAAGGCAAAGGTTCCGAAGTGCTGTGTTAACATATTCCCCCCCATTGTCTGTACGGAGGGCTTTGATCTTTCTCTCTGACTGTGTCTCAACTAGTGCTTTGAAATCTTCAAAGTGCTCAAAAACTTCAGATTTGTTCCTGAGAAGATACACCCAAGTATACCGTGAGAAATCATCAATAAATGTAAGCACATACCTTGCTTTCTTAATAAGAGGATGAGGAAAGGGCCCCATGAGATCACTATGGATCAAATCTAGAGGAGAGGATGCTCTGTGAGTCTTGCCGGTGTCAAATTTTTCTTTAGGATGTTTACCAAGAACACACCCTTCACAAACTCCTTTGGAGAAACTGATATTTGGCAAGCCTTCCACCATCTCATTCTTGCTTAGCTGCTGCATATACTTGTAATTTAAGTGACCAAACCTTTCATGCTAAAGCCTACTACTATCATCAGCATGTGTAAGCAATAAGGAGGATTCAGATTCAATAAATTCAAAAAATGTATATAGTCTGGCTCCATTGTTTACCTCACCAGTTGCAATTTTGGCACTGCTATGTAGATCACATATGTTTACTGCATATGGAGTGAATTCCACTCTCTTTTCGGTGCCAGAATGAGTGATCTGATAAACGGAAAGCAGGTTTACCGAAATTTTTGGAACATGAAGCACATCTTCAAAGCTTCCATGTAAAAGTTCCACTCTACCTTTTCCGGTGACCTCAATAGGTGAGTCATCTCCCATGAGGATGGAAGGTCCTTTGCATGCATCCAAAGAGGAATATACTTCCTTTGCAGCAGCCATATGATGCGATGCACCAGAATCTATAATCCATGCATCAGGAGAAGAATTAATTGCAACTAAAGCATGAAAATTATTACCTCTCCCGTGTGGCGGGTCCTCAGTTTTCTTCTTGGCGCCCTGAGGGATGTGATCCCCAAGGTTGTGCTTCTGAAGGATTTCTGCCATTTGGTCAATTTGTTTCTTCATGCAAGAAGATTCTGGATGGAATCCTCTTTGACAGTAGGTGCATCTGTTTCCTTTTTTCCCTTTCTCATTTCTCGAGCCGGAGGAGTCATTGAAGGGCTTGGTGTACCCTTCCTTCTTTGGATGGGAATGCGCTTTTCCCTTGTCTTTTTGCTGCTGATTTTTCTGACTTGAATCAGATCTGTGATGTTTATTGTGGCTGGTATCATGCACAGCAAGTGCATGCGCTTTTGAAGGCTTTATTTTCCCCATGCCAATGAGTTTATCTTGCTCAAAAATAAGGGACTCCATAAATTCTTGGAGAGAAGGCATAGTATAGGATTTACCTGTTGCGAGCCTTACTGAATGAAATGTAGAAACAAAGACGGAGTATTCCGGTCCGAGCTTTGACGTAATAGAGAGAATTTGGCGACTCTCCTCCTTGGATTTGTCAATTCCACAACCCTTGAGTTGCAGCAATAGATCATTATATTTGGTGAAGAAGTCTTGAATTCTATCATAGTTCCGTGGATCCAATGATAGCAGCTCCACTTCGAGCATATGTCCTTTCATCTCATCTTGTTTCCCGTATAGATCTTCAACCTTTTTCCAAATCTCATTGGGAGTATTGCAAGCAGATAGATGAAATTGCAACTCTGGAGAGATGCACATGCATATGGATCCGTGGGCCTCATCCATACGGTTGAGATACTTGGATTTCTCTATGGCTGAAGTGGGTTCCACTTCTGTAACCATGGTAATCCTGTACACCCCTTTTTGACGAAGGTATCGAGCCATTTGGTCCTTCCATTCGTGATAGTTGTACGGTGTTAGGATCGATGCTTTGGGAAACTCCATTTTTCTGTCAATCTTCGATCTCCGAGCTGTAATACCTGCAAAATAAAGTACTGGTGCGCCTTTTATCTAGCAACCTGTGGGCTCTGATACCATGTAAATGTGTTAGAAAACCTGCACAGATGAATCTAGCTAGTAAAGGTTGAACACACAGCTTTGCAGAGCAAAAACATTAAAAGAAAATTGAAAGAAGAAAAGAATGATTCATTAGAAAATATGTTACAATGCTCATTATATAGCATTACTGGGTGAAGATCCCAAAGTAATGAACTATAGTGGGTGAAGATCCCAAAGGTAATGAACTATAGTGGTGATCAATGAGAATACTCAACACCTACAACAAGTTCCGGAGATAACTAGTCAGTTGCGGAGTTAAAGAAGGAGCAAATCAAGGAGTAAGTCATGCACAAGGAATCTTGCATGCAATCTCATGCTCTAACTAAGAGTCTGCATGTAGATGTGTAGTAGTTGCATGCTTTAACTAAGAGTTCGCATGCAGTTGCATGTAGTTGCATGTAGTTGCATGCTCTAACTGAGAGTCTGCATGTAGGTGTAGTAGTTCCAACAATAACGGTTCTATTCTTTGAGGTGTTGCGTGAAGAAGAGTTTGCACCTGTTAAAAATGCTAGTGGCAATGCGACTCATACACCTGAAACTGCCCGAACTCTTGTTCTCCATCTTCATACTCGTTAGGTTATTGCTGCTGGTGGTTTTGTGACACATTCAGTGCCTTTGTACACAATTGGGGTGGAGGTCTCACCACTTTGCTCTTATGCGGGAGAAAATTTAGAAGGTGTTTGCCGAGGGCGGACCTTCCATGCTCCATGCAAGCTCACGGCTTAGGTGGAATTGTGATTAATAACTGCATGCTGGAAAAAAGATAAGGCATCTTAGAATTGAGACTGCACATTGGTTGTGAGAGAAATTTACGAGGATAAAATGATCTGTTGCATTATTTGTTATCTGTGAAATATAAAATCACACTGAATCGCTGTCAGAAAAGTGGAGTTATCATTGGAGAATTCGATCCGCTCAGAGGTTGCATTCGCTTCCTGTAGAGTATTGACGCGTGGTGTGGGATGTGCTTTGATCAAATCACTGTGAGTTTTGGAAACCTTCAGAGAAATCTTCTATGTGGGAGGAAAACAGAAAACGCTCCAGGATCAACAATTCCATTCTAAACTCAATAATTTTATCTTTACAAGGAAACCAATTCACAATATCTACGCATGGTCTTCGATCCACCTATTTCCGAGTCTTGTTGCTTTTGTTGGTGCCTCTGATATTGATTTGCAGGTTGTGATCTGGTGTTTGAGTGCTTCTGGTGATGACAGCAACGCGTGTTAAAGTGCATAGTTTTCATAGCATTGAATCCGCCAAGCATAAGGCCACTCTAAGCGTGTGAACAGTTTATTGAATTGACAACGATTTTTTATAAATTATCTGTAACGGTACACTGTCTGGTGCTGAATGCATGGTTTGTATGCATGGATGATGGGAAGATCCTGGTAGCTGCGGCATAGGAGTGGCCTGGCCTGCATCAGTAGACATTAAATATAACATTGATTACATTGAAAGAAAATTCTCCATCATATGGATGGAGAGAGGGAGAGGGCTAGGGCAGATAGAAGGAGAGGGGAGGGAGATAGTGA
This sequence comes from Pinus taeda, assembly GCA_000404065.3. Taxonomy (NCBI): domain Eukaryota; kingdom Viridiplantae; phylum Streptophyta; class Pinopsida; order Pinales; family Pinaceae; genus Pinus; species Pinus taeda. Next base: position 107,642 of record APFE030496176.1, read on the forward strand.
CAAAGCTCAAGGGTAGAGAGAGAGATAGTGATGGGGAGGAGAGGGAGCCGGGGAGGTGCAAGAGAGAGGGAGAGTAAGAGTAGGGAAGGGAGAGGAGAGAGGGAGCGAGAGAGAGATGGAGTTGGAGGGGGAGAGAGAGAGGGGGAAGAACAATGCAATATAGAGATATAGGTATAGAGAGAGGTAGCGACAAGGAATAGAGGGAGAGGGGAGAGGAGTGAATACAAAGAGGAGAGGAGAGAAGAGAGAGGAGACAAGGGGAAGAGAGAGAGTGTACATAGAGAGGGGAGAGGGGGAGAGAGAACAAGAGAGGGAGAGAGAGAGAGTAGAACATAAGGGAAGAGAGAGAGAGATGGATCTATCCTAGATATGGTATATGTGTCTATAAAAAGAAACCTATATTCATTTAGAGAGAGAGATCAAATCTCTTTTAACTTTAAAAGAGGTTGGCATCTCAATAAAAGAAAATTGTGCTTGGTGTTTCATAAATAAGGGGTCAATATGGATCTATACTAGTTATAAATACAATAAGAATATTATATATATAGATAAACAAGTACTATATAAATAATGAGGAAAATATATTAACATAAAAGGCAAACTATAATGAACAATAAAATCAAATTTAAAATAAGATAAAAATTAAAATTAAATTAAAAAAATGCAAAAGGATACTCATCTACACATGAACTAAGTATAAATGGTATATATAAAATCAAGTACACATTAACATCATATAACCAAAATATTAAGTTACTAGATAAAAGAAAAATTATAACATATTCTAATATACTAACTCACAAATACAATGGCAAATAAAACTGAATTAAAAATAATATGAGAAATTAATCATTTAGTTAAAAAATAATATTAATAAATTAATATTCTCAATATAATAGGTAAAGTTTGTCTTTAATGATTAAACCATATATATAAAGTATTATTTAAACCTACAATTTAACTAGTTGCATAATACAGATATTTTGAAAGCCTTACATAAACCGTATCATAGAATCACATTGGAAGCCTTTTGCTTCTGGATCATGCAATCATAGTGCTTATAATAACTTTTTGAAAAAACCTCTTGAGATTACCTAATAATAAATTAAAGCTAAACGTATAATAAGCAAAACATATAATAAACAAAACCACGTTAATATTAAAAACCTCTCTTGCTTACGCATAATTTGAAAAGCGTCTCATTCTTTACACATTATGAACTGGTTTCATTCCATTGCTTCCTTAATTATTTTGGACTAATTTAGGAGATCCGCTTTCATGATATCAATATTGTTATTACGATTTATAATCCATAAGCCTTGAAGCAGATTTTAATATTGTCGGCCAATATAAGTACGTCCTTCGATTTTGTATAAATGAAGTATGGGGTACAATACAGAATTCACAAATTTGTCCTCTCCCCACGCTAATGAGATTCTCTCCGCAAGAAGGTTTTTCGTTTACTTAAATTCTCATTTTCTGCGTACCCACTGTGACAATCCTTCTGAAACAATGCAATTCAATCCTTCTAGCGGTGACAACTCTTTCTAAGGAATGCAAATCAATCCAAAATTCGACCCTACTCAAGATGCCGAAAGTTTTACGAGAACGCAGCGTTCGCTCATGCGAGATCTTCATCAAAATATGTTCTCGTTTCAACGGTCGCTAATCATCCCAACGAAGCCGTTTTAGGTAAAAAGATTTTGGATACATGGAAGGATTCAGCTCCACGAAGTTCAAACTCCTCAGAAATGTCATCTCTGCCTAAGAACCGGAAGTTGGCAAACCCTAAAGAGATGGAATATACAACTGTCATAACTCCGGTAAAGCTTTTAAATCACTCAAATTCCTCTCTTTTGGTTGTACATTTTGTGAATTTCTATGCATTTTGTGATGTTTAAAATCTAAATATGATTAGTTGTTACGATCTGGCATGTTAACTGAGATATTATGTTAATTTATCAAATTCACTGTATCCAGGGCATGGACTCAAGCAAAAGGAAATCCAAAATGAAGGTCCAGAGAGTTGTTCTTACCATGCCTGAGAAGATTGCCAATATTATTTTTCCAATTCTTATTGACACACAGATTAAGTAGTCTATTTATGTAGCCAACCATTCCACAATTATCACAATCTAGGTGCATACTAAATATGTCGAGTAGGAATGATGTGGTATATCTCACTCCTACCACTTATTTCACAGTGCCAATAAGAAACTAGCCATTCCACAATTATCCCAATCCAGATGCATAATACATATGTTTAGTAGGAATGTTGTGGTATATCTCACTCCTACCACTTATTTCATAGTGGCAATAAGATATGTTTAGTAGGAATGTTGTGGTATATCTCACTCCTACTACTTATCTCATAGTGGCAATAAGGAACTATTCTCTCACACAATGTTTCATTATCCTACATTACTAGGCTTAGGCTTATAAGAAATCATAGTCAAACCAAAAGTTTCCCCATATACCATAGTGCGAGTCATTATTTCCATTGGATTTATGGAGTACTAAGTGTCTCCTTCATGAGGAAACAAATATCATTTTGTGAACAATTGAGTTGAAGCATAAGTGTGGCTCGCTTGATAATTGGTACTCAATTTTTTTTTTTGATCGAGGGTTTGACAAGTCCATAAATGAGAAATGTCAAAGGGGAATTCTAGTATAGGTTTACTTGCCAATGAAATGTTGATTTATTGGTGAGAAATCAATAGTTGCCTATGTCATAATACATACACGAAGTCTCCTATCTAGGGAAAGTCCTCCCATCTTAGATTATGTAATTAGAACTAAAATACCATGTAACTTTTATGGAACAAATCCCTTTAGATTATATTTTTTTCTTTTAGGGAATACCTAGATCTCAGCTAAATATAACATCACATTTTTCCAAAATAGCTTACTACTCTAATAGATTGACATCACCTCCATTAACTTGGTTATAAATTCTAAAGCTTAGTTGACAGAATAGAAGACTGTAAAATAGCTTAATTCTCTAATAGATTGACATCACCTAGATACTTGGTTAGACATAACAAGATTGTATAAAGAACAACTAGGATTGTTGAATAGTAACTATGAATCCTTCAGTTTCTCTTTGTTGTAGCTTTACCAGCATAGAGGATATTAAAATACCATGGGACACCCAATGCAAGGATATTAAAATCTACCCTAGAAAGTTTATCTTAATTATTCTATCACTGAGTTTCGATTAGGCTAACATTATTCCATTAAACTTCATTGGAAAATAATATATATCCCCTTAAGGCTTTCATTTTCCTCAAAATATTAGTTTAGCCTTTAAGTAAATATTTTAAACCACTTCACATATGGAAATGTGAATGCAAAGTTGGAAAATGTTTTTTTCTTTTTTAAAGTACAATACTTTTTTTAAATAAAATTATAATTTTTGCTGAAATTATTATATTTAATGATGTTAACCCAATCCTACTTAGTTGAACAATTATATGCAAGTTAATTAATAATGAGTTTAAATATTTATTTAGTTTTCGTTTTCCTCAAATTTCTTATAATTTACATGTTGTAGCATTGTAATATCGTGCCATAGCCAAAACTTCTCTTCGAAATCATGCAACATTGAAAACAATTCTTTCTCCATTGTTCCCATAATTTATTTCCCATGTTGTGTATCACTTTCCATTATTGAATCAAAAATTTTGATTCCCACATTTACATGGAAAAATCTAAAATTGGTAACTTACATACCCTTCCCATAGCATATACACTTTTGGTAGTAGCTTCAAATAGAATATTCATATAGCATGTTTGTTAGTGGTTTCATGTAGTAACACTTTATTTTTCCTATATTCTACAACTTGAAACAAAATTTGTTTTTGGATGATGGGTATTTCCCTAGCCCAAGTATTATATTGCATCAGATGCCCTTGGTCATAAAAGCATGAGCTAAGAGCTCATGTGTGTTGACTATTTCTTGTAAATTCAAAATTAGGTCTATGTCTAAAAAGTTACCTTCAAAGCACTAAAATGCGGCAACATTATGCAAAACACAAAATTAGGAATTGATGTCAATAACACATGACCATCAATCTTCCCTTGAACAACACACATTTGACTTGTTGATGAAGTACTTACCACAATCCTTTCAATCCACTTTACTTGAATACCTAGAAGGTCCTTTTCCACCTATACGCATAAAGATCTTGTTGTTCCAGCACCTCTACCATTGCTTCTCATAAGGTCCTCTAATACTTCAGATCCTCTTGCACATCATCTAATCAAACTCGTACTTCTATCAATCACATTGCTCCTCTAATTTCAATAAACTTATTGCTTCATAGGCATGCCCTCTAACAAAACCTCAAATTCTCTAAGAATGACTATTCTTAGGGTCTACAACAAATAATCCTCTCACCACTAATTTGCCACATCAATTATCATAGTTACGGTGCACATGGACACCCCTGAGAACATAGATTTGTGACACCAAATGAAGGTAGTAAGATTATTTAGCTAACATCCCTCACATGAATCACTTACCCCTTGAAATTACTTACCTCGGGGCTTTTCAAATTGAATTCTTGCAATGACTTATGCCACCAATTATTACTGCACATATGGCTTTCATGCAACTCAACCTCTCACATCTCCTTGCTAATCAAAGTGAGTGTGCATAACTTCTATATCAAGGTCTACAATGTACAATAACTCTACCCTACAATTTATTCTCAATGTAAGCCTAAACAACCTTTTTCAAGCACCCCTTACTAGATAGACTCCAAACCATCACCTTCAACACTTTTATTCCATGAATACAAGTCCACATGCCATTATTTTAGAATGCACTTTTCTTATGAGAATTCACATTGGTCATTTATAGGATCAGAGGTTAGATTAGGCCTCCCTTAAGGTCATGAACTCCATATAAATTCCCTTTGTTGACATAAAACCCTTGCAACCTCAGATAGTAGGACATATGAGGCCTATTAAGGCCTCATTCTAGGACTTGTCCCTCACCCTATACTTTTTGAATAGAATCATTAAACTTCAACCCTATTTTATCCTAACCCAACCCTAAGAAAGAGTTCATCTGTACTTGCTATGTTATCTCAGCCTTGTTGAGTCACAAGATAAACAAAAAATATGCTCCTCTACAAGCTTGGCCTCTTCTAAGGAGTTCAATCCCTTCCTTGGCTTATGATGCTCTTGAGACAATCCTCATGGATGTGTCAAATGATCTCAATCTCATCTCTATATATAATTTTCTTGGAGGAGACATTTTCCACCAAAGTTGAAGTCTTCCAGGTCAATTGAACTTGAGCCTACATACAAAAACCCCACTAACCTCCGTGAGTGTTGTTCTGATGTAGGGTAGGCCTGCATATAACCAGGATCTTTTTCACTCATGCATATAAAAGCATGCGCGTGAGCATTTTCCCAATTTCGTCCTCTATGTAATTGATTCTCCTCCCTCTTCTTTGTGTTGTTGATGGTGTTCACAAGAATGAGATCTGAGACCGCCCTCCTGGTTCAAATTAGCTAGAGGTAAGAACAATCCTTCTTCAACTCCAGTAGCTTCTGGCGACCCAACACCAACAAAATAACAAGGCACGGTATTTATCGGCTTTAATCCCCGTTCTGCATATTCCAATTATTTATCAAGCTACCTATGTGTCAATCCCACAATAGCTACAGGTCGCTGTCTACACCAACGTATTTTTATCCCTCATGCGTGCATGGAACAGAGCAGGCTACGCTGGGACACTATATCCAAGCCGGAAAACTCAAACAATCTACGAACACACGTAATTTACACACGCAAACTTTTCAACATATGTTTCAACAAAGTAGACTTTCCTTTACTATTTGGACCGACAAACCCATAACACTTTCCATGAGAAATTTTCATACACGCATTCTTCAAAAGCTCCATACCTCGGGCTGCAACGGGAAAGGAATCAACTTTAACGTCTTTGACATTAGCATCGGCTGTATCATCTCCATCAAGAACGACGCTTCACTACCTATAACGACAGTGATAGCTACAGACCCACTTTTCGTAAACTCCAGGCTCCTGTAATTGGAAACTTACATAACAATTACAAAACTTCCTTTATGATGCGATGTTGGGTTGAATCAATAAGATAAGAACCAAGATTAATAAGGTTCACCCCGCCACTGCTTATAACAATGAACTCACAGGTGCCGACAACGTAACAATGGAAAGGAAACAATTTAATACTGTGTAATAGAATGAATAACACAGTAATAGAATGAATAACGCAGTAGATTGGGTTAACACACATCTTTCCTCTAACTGTAATAGAATGAATTACAGTGGCGGTAACCATATATCTTCACAACAAAAGAAACAACCAAACTACCCATAAACACTAAAGCGTCAAGTGTATACACAACATAATAGACTATTCAATGCTTGAATACATGCATCTAGTTAAACAAGAAATCGATGATCCATGAGAATGCAGAGAGAAAAATGTAATCATAATTTTTTTGGCACGCTCCTCTCTCTCCCCTGAGAACTTTGAATTTTGCTGCCACTTTATTTATAATTAAGGATAGGCCTTCTCTGTCTTTATCTTTTACAAAAGCAGGCTTTTTCCTTTTTACATAATGACAAAAGCAGGCTTTTTCCTTTTTACATAATGATTTAAAGCGTGAAGCTTTATTCTCCACTCTTATCCAAATTTTAACTCAAAAAACATAGAAATTCTATCCCAAATTTTGCTCCTAAACTATTTCTCTCATATCCTTTTATTTAGAAAAAGAATATTTACAGAATCCTTACTTTCCTATTTTATTAAAAATAACAAAATATTAAAATTTATCACACCCCCCTTTTATCACATATTTACAAATGAAAATGGTCTTGATGCTCTTGCATCATGTTCTCAATGTATTGTAGTAGCAATAAGGCCAACATTTTATCTAAGGTTAGGTTCGAGGTTACCCTAGGGGCATTCTCATATACCCAAGGGTATGTGGAAGTTCAGTTCGCACGTGATTCTATCTAATGCACTGCTACTGAAAGGAGTACCCATAGGGGTTACAAGGGTGTCCAACAAGCATGACCACCTCTTGTAGTTCATGCATGCATGCCTCCCCAAATCCATTGTTTTATGCACTCAATGACATATCCCATGATTTAAATACATTAGGAAATGTCTGTAACATTTTTTTTTGTGAAAATTGGAGGTACAACTCTCCCTAGATAAGCTAGAAACATATTTTAATTATTGACAAGGAGAATACAAATTTCACTTGCCTCTTCAAGCGAAAAACCTCCAACAGAGAAAATATCAATTACAATAAGTCTCGGTGATTCTTACCATACTATCTAAGACTATTTATGGCTTAATGACATTCAAAACCCTTACAACTAGTGGTCCCTTGCATAACATGGGTTAACCACTTTATTTATTAACTATTGCTCATTTATAACTAATTGTGGTCTCTTTTCTATAATGGAGGTCAACCACTTACAATTATTATTAATGCGGATAACCGCTTACGACCTTATTGACTCAACTAACTAACCATGACTCTCACTAGTCCCCTTTGCTTATTACATAAATAAGGGGTTAGGGTTAGACCCTAAAAGAGCTCCAAATAAACTTATGCAATTCAATGGAGGATATTATGAGGAAAGCCATCTCCACATAATCTAAATTGATTATTAAAATAAAATATCCCAAAAATATTATCTATAATACCAACAATATTTTATTTATATAAAATAACAATGTAAGTATACCCAAAATATTTTGAATTAATCTAAATTTCATTTTTGGAATGTAAAATCTATTTTGAATAGTAAATTTTTTTTATTATTAATTTTTTTATTTTAAGCATACTATCATTTTTTAAATTGATTATTAGTTCAACCATTGTTATTCATCTGTCTCACTAGGATGGTATAATTTTTCATAAATTAAGAACTTTGTTTGATATACTGTGTTTTCATGTAAATCTCATTATTATATGTGGAATCAACTTCTTAGTCAAAAATTGGTGTAAAGTATATTAATTTTTTCTTTTTTGGTATTCATGTAAGTATTTTTATTCATATCCAATCTATTTTTGTTTGATTTAATTATTGGTTAAAACAATATATACTTGGTACAAACTTGACACTATTATATTTAAGTATAGACATTATAACGTTGTAGAAAGAAAAAAAATACATTAATGGTAAGTTTTTGACAAGAACAACATTCATTTTTTAAAATCTCAATGTACCCATAACGTTTCTTATGAAAGGAAATAAATATATGAGAAATAGAATGGATAATAACGTTAAAAGAGAAATAACTTAAATATAACCCAATACAACTATGAATAAAATAATTATAAATA
>APFE030496176.1:116933-159097 GCA_000404065.3 Pinus taeda
ATAAATTATTAAGTGATCCAAAATAGAAATACATATTAGTAAATATGGTTTTATATATTGAAAAATACAAGGATAAAAGTGTTTGGTAGAAATAAATATTAGCAAATATGGTTTTATATGTAGAAAAATACAAGGATAAAAGTGTTTAATAGAAATAAATATTAGTAAACATGGTTTTATATATAGAAAAATACAAGGATAAAAGTGTTTTTTGCATGTAGATTTATTCCACATTTTAGTATATAGTATATGTTTAGATATGAATGTTTAACATTTTTACATTTATATGTCAATTCAATTAAAAGATAATAGTAGTTGTTTAAAAGTAATATAGAGCCAAGTATGGTGGAGATGTTGTAGTGTAAAAATTTAAAACTTGACTTACTTAATAACAAAAAGTTAAAACTAATAAAACTAATAAAATTTAATTTGTTATATTGTAATTTAATTTTGCATGGGAGCTTGGCTCCTCCAACTCTAGTTAGAAACTATGCTCTACTAAAAATTGCATAGATAATTATAAGTTGCATTGGTAAATTCTGAATTAATAAAGGTGGTATAAAATATATCATTCTAAATTAATAATGAATGATATAAAAATCATCATATAGTCTTGCTTTGGCAGTCACTAATAAATTTTGGTTGGTAGTAACAACTAGTAATTCTACAAATTCACACTTTACTCCTACATATGTGTCGAATAAAACATAAATAATGGTGGGAAGTTACTACAGTATGTATTTTTTTTACATCTTATTCCTATCCATTTTTAGGGCAAAGACTATTTTTATCAATGTAATCCTTTTTCTATTAATATAAAAAAGGATTGCATTGAGTACATGTAGTTAACATCGAACCAAAATAGCTTATTTGGGAGATCATGCCTCCAACCAAGTATAACATACTAATGATCTTTTCTACCTGTAAATATATATGAAAATATTTCTTCTAATATCACATATGAGATGTTCATGGGTTTTTCCATTTTCCCCTTTGTCCTATGGACATCTATCCATCCTACATATTTATCAGTTACATGTGACGATAATGAAATATCTTCATTTGTCAAAGAAATTTCCATCACTAATGCCTCCTTATAATGTGGGACATCCCTATCAATATCTAAATGGTCACACTCCTAAGGTATTTTTTTCCCTCCCGTTGTAGCCACAATTAATTATAATGAATTTTCATTCTCCATAGTTAGAGTATTCTTTTTCAATATGGGTGGAGAAGGATTCACTGTGGGCTAAATAAGATCTTGCAAGGTTGAAGAATCAAGAAATGTATTTTCCTGTTCAGTGTTTTCCTTCTTATTACTTGTCTTGTTCTTAATGTTTGAAGTTGCCTTTTTGTCACTCCATCTAGGGTTGGGTTTTTGCAGCTCTGAGGATCCTCACACCCCTTTAGAGACAGACAAAACACTCTAAAGATACTCAAGTTGCTATCAATATCTACATCTAAAATCTTTATTTCATAGTCAAGAGGTTTATGATTTTCCTTCCCACCCCATTTTAGAATGATTTTATTTGAGAGACCTGAACTTAAATTTAGCTCAACAGAGATGTAGGCAAACGAGATGAGTCCACTGGCTAGTCTCTCATTGTCTATTTTGACAAAGTTCCCAATAGAATTTCCAATATCTTCATGAAATTCTGGCTAATTCCACTAGAGGGGTAAGTTTTGGAGTCTTACTTGAACTAAAGTGGCTAGACTCTTCATGGAGAGTGTGTTAAACTATGGAAGCTATGGAAGGATTGAGAGTCCCTCTTGACCCAAAAACCAGGGATCCTGGTAAAAAACCGTCTACCAATCTTTAATATCCTTGAAAATGACAACAAAATAACCTTTGGAACATAATAACAAATCTAAGTTATACATCCAATTTTGAGAAACCCAATCCCCAAGAGTGGAAGCTGAGAGCCATAATCCATTAACATGACAAATGATCGCACACTGAACATAAAAATGAATATTAATGATGGTGAAGAGATCATTCATTTGGAGCAATGGAGCTCCAAATGAATGTTCAACCATAAAGTCCTGGTCATCAAGCGCCTTCAAGGGTTTGGAGCTAGAGCTTGAGTTGAGAGTATCATTAAATGAGAAGGGTTTATAGGAAGAGGATGCCCCATTTCCTTTGGCACCTCCTCATAGTCTTGAAATCAGGGAGATAAAGGCATCCTTCTTGATGTCATAATCCCTCAAATAATTTTCCAAATTTAATTGTGTCTCCTCATAAAGGAGTCTCGTGCTCCATGCTCTAATACTTACTAGCTCATAAATTATGTTTGTAAGTGAAAATACAACCTCCCATTCCGAAATTGGGAGGCACAAATATTTTCAAGATAAGGTTTCAACAAAAAATCATAATTTTTGGACCTCATAATCACCACTAGCATCCAACATTTGAATGACATGAGGATTTGGAGCCAAAGGGACCCTCTTTAGCACCAAGCCTAACATGAAGATTTTTTCAAACAATTCACTGGCATGCCCACACCAGTCATGAGGATTCTAGTCATAAATTGCCTCAGACACTTCTTTGGATGACTTCTGAAGTTGTGTTTCCATTTCCCTTTCAACCCTATCATATCTCTAGCTCCTCAGCTTATGATCATGACCCAACCAATCATGTTGAACTCTATGAGCAATGCTCGTGGCCTCCAAAAAATTCATGTCGACACTCATTTAAAGTCATCATCCATGTAGTTGGCCTTACAACTGAGGGTGCTACCCATGGAAAATTGAGTCTCAAAATTTGTTTCAATGGTGTTATGGGCTCGACCTTTGATTATGCCTCTGCAAATTTTGGACTCATCCAAGTTTTGAGATATTCGAAAGTCCTAATTCCTTAATGAGAGGTGTCAATATTAGATGTTGGACTACTAATTTCATATTTTGGAGAACTTAGGTGGAAGTGAGTTTTAGGGTTGAATTTTTATGTGTCATGGTTTCTATGGGACATGGGAGAACCATTGTTTGATCCGAAGACTTGCTTAAATTATAGTGTGAAGTAATTGATGGTAGATATGTTATTTACTTTAGTATACATTATCTTCAAGTATTTTATTTTTTAATGGTTTTCCTACAAAGCTTAATAATAAAAAATCACTACACAAATATCTAAAAACCATTCATGAATACCATTCCATATTTTGTTACAATACCATGGGCGTGTACCTTGGCTAATCAATACCACATACCAAAAAACCCTAACTCATTTCAAAATAAAAGATTGAAATGTAAGATATTTTAGGCATTACATATAACATTAATTACATAGATAGAGAATTATTCATCATATGGATGGAGAGAGAGGGAGTAGGGGGAGATAGTGACATAGCTCGAGGGTAGAGAAAGAGAGAATGATGGGGAGGAGAGAGCTAAAGGGAAGTGAAAGAAAGAATGAGAGAGGGGAATGAAGAGAGAGAGTAGGGAGGGAGGGGGGAGAGGTAGTTGGAGGGGGAGAAGAGAGAGAGTGGGGAGAGGGAGCTTGGAGTGGGAGAGAGAGAGAGGGAGGGAGAGATATATGGAGTTGGAGGGGGGAGAGAGTGGGAGGGAAGAACAAAGACATAGAAAGATAAGGGTAGAGAGAGAGGGAGTGGAAAGGGAGAGAGGGATAGAGGAGAGGAGGGAAGATATAGACAAGAAGGGGACAGATAAAGTGAAAGAAAGGGAAGAGAGAGAGGGTACATATAGATAGAGGGGGGGGTGTCATTTCTCTCAATCATAACCATTTATTTTTTTCATTTGTCTACCATCACAATTACGAACTTCTTCTCATACTAGTTGGTATTATTGTCATGAATTACACAATGTTGATGAACTTACCAAACCTATTCAGTTATATAACTCCATTTAAATGTATTCCTCACTATACCATTTTTACAAGTGCTTACTACAAACTATGAATGCTTTCCTAATACCATAGACAAATTTCTTGTTTCGGTAATGATCTTCCTTAGCCTACCTGAGAATTTAGCCTCCAAGGCCCACAAATTTAAAATTTTGGATTCATTCACAATTAAAGATTTACCCCTCCTTGTAGATCCTGTCTTCTAAAATTACCTCAGCCATATTACTGTTAGGCCATAGTACAATTTTCTCATTAATTGTTTTACGAGTTATCTTTTATGGAACCTTAGATTTGTTAACATCTTGGATGCACGTGATCAACCATTGAACTTATGATGGTAGGCATCCTATCAACATATATTGGTAAATATTCACCAACACTAATGGACATTAATTTCATGATCATGGTAGTGTTATTGACTAGTCTTTCATTCCCATGCATACTAGTTATACATGCAATACAAATACTTACCCCATTAATCATAAAATAGGATACATATTCCTCAATTTTTCATTTTTCATAAAAAGATATTACTTTATGGCATTATGAGCATACCATATCTCTGTAGTGGATGTAATACAATCAGTTAGAGAATCCACAATCATCTCACATATTCATACATAATCTCACCATAACCCACATTGCTTCCACAATTAACTCTATTCTTAGATGTAAAATACATCATATGTATAATACTGCCATCACATTCATAGTAACCCATTAAAACAGGTAATCTAAGTATGTTCATTATTCTACCCTACATGGGTACTAAAACTGTCGATTCATATAATGTACTTCTACTAATAACTTCACACTAGAAGCCGCATGCAAGTTGATCATGAGCCAAAGCGGTGACACACCGGTACCAACAAGTAATTACCATGATACCATCATTTCTCATACACATTAAAGTTCACATACATAAGAAACAGATGATACCTTATCTATACAACTGAGCTTCATGGGTTAATCATTTCAACGAAAAACTCGAACAATAACAAAAACTAGAGAAAATATTCTCATAAACAAACTGAAAACCATAACTGAGAGAGAGGGAGAGAGAGTAGGAGTCAACATACAACCACTTCATGCAAATAACACCAACTAAATCTCACTTGGAGGGGGGAGCACCACCACCCAGCCATGAATCACCTCTGATTCCCCCCAACTCGAAGATCTTGCCAAGGATCAACTATCCTCAATTGATTGATGCAATGGGTATTTTATACCCTCTTTCATGATTTAGTTATCATTACCCTTGTCCAGTTTTATTGATTTTTCCATTTGCCTAAGTGTTATCCGAAAAAATGTCGTCTTTACCTCGCACAATGCTTTTCCATATAAAAGCTTTCCTTTATCTCCCACAAAGCTTTTATGTCCGATGGATATTTATCTCCCATCCATATGATGGATATCCAACACATCCAAGCTTATGTAGAATCCCATCTAGAAGATTATCATGAAAGATTCATCTCTATCCCATTCCTCATGGGATTTAGCAAGCATCTCCTCTCTCTTGGTGCTCCACCCTCCGAGTGATTTATTTTATTAATTTATTTAATAATAGATTTGTTTTTCATATTACATATCTCCTAGCTTTCCTCTGCTTAGGTGTAGAATAGTTTAACCCCCAAAGGAGGGTATCAAACCTAGCTTTCCTTATCTTAGGTTTACAAAATTTAACACACAAGAGAGGATATCACACCTAGATTTAACTTAGCTTAGGTTTACAATAATGTAGTACACAAGGGAGGGGTGTTACATACTCTCCCCCTTAAATTTTACACCATCCTCGGTGTATCACTACATCATGTCCTCGTTCAAAGGTAGCTGGTTTCTAATCAACAACTCTCACGGCTCTACCATCTGATGCAATTTTTCTGATGTACATCTACCACAAGGAGTGCTCCCAACATCTCTCCTTCCATAGCTACAACGGTGTCAAGGAGTGATCCCACCATCTCTCCTTCCATAGCTACCTGTCACACATTTTTTTCAAACCATTTGTGAGAATCTATCAATGCAAATATTAACTATGATAAATATCATAATCTGTTATTATTAAAGAGCTCTTTCTTATCATTTATTTTAACTAAAGAATGCACGTCCTCTCCTTGCATTGTTTCAAGCCTTTGTGTTCTTGTCAAACACCTGCATCTTGCAATCTCTTTGCATACAATACATCAGTTAGCATATTTTCCACATTAATATGCATGCCAAGTCATAACATATTATTTCACATCACAATATATATATATATATATATATTCATCGTAATTGTATGTACGCCAAACTGCAACTAACCATAATTACCTATACCAAACTTACTTTCCTTCTATTGGGTAATCTCCAAGTTTTTTTACCTGGCTAGACATCTATCCAATGAGTACTTCATACACCGCACACAAGGTATGTTATACACACCAATACACATTTCATTTTACAACCTTGTAGCATATGTAGTCATATGGTCCAATATGTACTATTGTACATAGTCTAGATGTGGTACAACCTATAATACCATCCTCATTGTATCACCTGCATGACATCAAATTTATTCACATTTATGGTTCAACAACATGTTGACCATGCATAATTTTGTGTAGTTATACATGAAAGTTTCTGCTACTTACAATCCTACACTCCTTGTTGTAAGTGTTTATGATCTCAGGTTATTTACATGTTAGCTCATTCTTAACATTAAATCACCCTTTACCAAAAGTTGAGTTATCTGTTAATGAATTATTGTTTGAATCACACAACATTTCCTTATGTTTTCCAGACACCTTATCAATGCAATCTGATAAGAGATGCTCTCAAAATTTCTTGGTACACATTATGATATCAATTTTTTTTAAATAGATTGTTAAATATCATTTAATTGACTCAAGGGTCCATACCGTTTGTGCTACTTCACCAATTACTATGGTTTTCACTCAAGGATACTTATAGGCTATATTATACATATCCTTCAAAAGATGCATATGTCCTGGAAATCGGTTTAAGTTAAATTTCTCTTTTAACCATACTTTCTTCCACCCAAAGAACGAGTCACATTGTAAGAAGATGCATTAATCAAAGGATTAATTTGACCACAATTTGTACAGTTATACAGTTTTTATACTATAACACTCTCTCATTATCATTTACTTTGGTATTATAATTTTATAGCAATTATATCATTTATAAGTTGTTCTTATCGTCCAACCTCACTTTTAACATAGTCATCCATACTTTGCCTATTTACTATTGGCAAATAACAACATATGCATATATATAGCTTGATTTAGACTCAAGACTCTTTCTTATATGGTTGCATAACATCAAGACCATCCCACCATTAATCATTTGATAAATACATTATTCTTACAAGTCTATAATACTGCAGACACATGTGCTTATATGGTAAATACATATAACTCATTAATATGAATGGATATTAAGCATATTCCTATTCAACATGTTTACCTTAATGACCACACTATGGTAAAAACTTGTAAAACTATACATGCCGAGGCATATGTATAATAAATAACAATTAAGTCTAGATACAACCATGGACTTCCTACATTATCTAATCCTCCTTTCATGTATTAGCTGAGATTTGTTTTTATTCACCAACCCTTATTTAAATCTCTTACCTAATATAGTTTTCCACATCGTTCCTCCACCGATACATGTTATGGTTTGTGTTAGAGGCTTTTAAGAAAAAACCAATTTTTGCACAAGTTTGCCTCTAGTTACTATCATGCATATATTTATTTAACCTCCACTTCGGAAACTACAATCTCCATGTGCACAAATATGATTAATTTTTAGATTTACATGCAAAACCATCCTATTAAGATAAACTAGAATTGGCTTTTCTTATTATTATACATAAGGATTTAATGCATAATATTTACCTAGTTATCCGTTAGAAGCATACTATGTTCCATACTAAACATAGTAATGATCAAGTTCTAATTTAAAAGAGGTCTTGCCCATCCATATATGTTCAAACTATAAGTATTTCTACTTATACATCATCTTCCATGCAAATACTATCATGAATGCCATAGCTCTAATGATTGTGATAAAAATTACCCACTATGCTACTTACCACTAACTCTACTATTTTATGCCATAGAGACACATGTTATTCTTAACATTGTTCATGAAAACCCTTTCATTGATGTAACCCTTACTAGGTTTTGACAATTATCTTTTTATTTAGTTAATTCCATTTATAACGCTTGTAGGGGTATCAATTTTCTTGCATTATAGTTGTGAATTCATCCATGCTATCCCCCTCTTAGAATAATTTATCTCATTCATGGAATTAATTCTCCACAAGGACCAGAATCTTTTAGGTGAATTTAATAAGATTATAATGGATTTGCATGTAGTCCTAACCATTATTGTGAATATAAATAAACACAAACATGAACATAAGCACAATCATATCCTTCATGAAAATTTAACAAGTAAGAGCATTTCCTAATGAGGAATTGAAAAATGCTCTACTTTCACATTTATTTTTAATCGCCATATTATCCTACCTTTAATGGATGATATAATATTATATTCTGATCAATACTAGCTCCAAGGCTTCTTAAATATTATGATTTCTTTGTGTGTTTTTAATATTCAACGGTTTTCATAAGCATGTAAGCACAATGACTCTTTAGATCAACAATTGGGCACAAATCTCCAACTTCGAGAAAGGCATGCATCATGGTATACACCCCACAAATTTCTTCCAGGTCCCTTCTTTTAAGAAACATGAAGGATTAGCTAACTAGTATCAATGTATAGCATAGATAATTGGAACCATATATTATACCATACTCACTTCTCATGTACCCTGTTCTTATGCATGAATGCTTTTGCAGTTAACCATAGGTATCATATGTTTTGTAATGATGATTACATGTAGATTTACTAGATGTCTCATACACCCATATATGTAAATACCACAACAAGGTTATTGTAATCTATTCCACTTCAGTATATTGGTCCCATGTAGTTTTCATAATAAGTAAGATGGCTCCATATCCCAAAGCCACAATAACTACCTACTATGTAGGTAATTCTTTAAATAATGAGAGTCACAAGCATAAAAATGAAATCATTCATCATTCATATTGCTATTGCCTCAATTTCATAAATCAAACATAAACATATACACAAAAATAATCAATTTTTTTGGGTGGAAAATTTCCCAAGAAATCATTATCCATACTGATTTAACACTTGTTCACAATTCCAAATGAGCAGTTACTAACCCATGCAAACTATCTTTTCCACGTAAAATTTCCAAGTTTTTCCGAAATAGTTTTCAACTCTATGTTGCACTTATCTCAACAATTTGCAATATTCATTCATCGTGCATTAGGCATAATTTTCCCCTACCCATAAGAAAACATTTTCTCATTTTTATTTACTAAAAATAACAGAGGGAATGAGAATAAATCTTGTATCTTATTTACATATCACCTACTTTCCTCAGCTTAGGTGTAGAATAGTTTAACCCACAAAGGAGGGTATTAAACATAGCTTTCCTTAGCTTAGGTTTACAACATTTAACACACAAGGGAGGATATCACACCTACCTTTAACTTAGCTTAGATTTACAATAATGTAGCACACAAGGGAGGGGTGTTACATTTTCCACTTTGCATCTAGAAAGTGGGTCTTAAATTTTCTCTTTACATAAGTATCGCGTAGGTAGAAGGGAGATACCAATGCTACACATTATAGGATGGTAATGATTCCTTTCGATTTATTTATTAGGTTGTAAACTGTTTGAGTTACTTACACAATCATATTTCAATGTTAACAGGGATTTATTTGAGAACATTACTCGAATTAAGTGGGGAATAAGAGTTATTTGATTTTGTATCTTCGTGATAATCTATTTGTATATAATTACATCAATCCTCAACCAAATGTTCTAAGTGATACTCATATCAACACATATGGATGACATAATTAGTTTTATTCCCTTTACTTAAATCCGTGGCATTGACGTTCATCATTGTTTGTAGAAACATCTTCTACATAACTAGGCATACCATTACCACTCTAACGAGTTGCTTTCTCACCCACCTAACACCCATAACGACCAACATTAAAATTCTCTCTAAACTATTCTTCATTGTATGAATGTGATAACCTTATGAACAATCCAACGTTAACTCCTTAAGTCCCACAGTGGCCACTCTAGCTTCCATGACATTCACTAACTATAAAATCCATGACCATTTACCATGCCGTCTTCACAACCATCAACTTCAAATCCAAATTCAATTTTTTTTTATAGTTAACATTCTATGGTCAGGTTTGGTTACTGCATAGCAATCACAACTATGGTTATATTATTGTGGTAGTAATACATTACCCTCATTGGGTATATGCGATCTATGTGACCATTATTACAAAATACCACTGCTCCTTAAATTTTTGTACTCCACTTAACTTTGTTAGTACATTTATTAAATTCATGTGTTCACATCTCAAGGAAGGCATGCCTTGACATTAAGTCGTGGGGACGATCGACTCATGGAAAACCCCTCCCCGTTACAATGAAATTACCCTTTTTGTTAGGCTAGTGCTACATCGTAATGGTTTGGTTATTTTTCCTTTCGCTGCTCGAGATATATTTGCTAGATTCATGCATATGCATTGCTTTCTGTATCAAAAAATTTCTGATACATGATATTGTACCTCCAATGTCGATTCATAATTTTGGGTTTCATCCCACTTAGGGATTGATGTGATCCTCCCCTATCTCCATCCATGCCCTAATCACATGGGCGCATGTGACCTATGGGCAATGTGTAGTAGTTTGGTTGAACAACAAGGCTTCATTCTACTTACCCTGTTCTTTCCTTTTTGGCGAGCAATAAAAACAATGTTGTTGGGCATTGAATGCTATACAGTACCTTCTTTGTATGCAGCAGGGCACCATCACCATCTCATGTTGTATGGGACCACCATCCCCATCCAAGTCAAGGACAATGAATATGATTATGGAAATGAATGTGATTACCCATTCGACAGCGGCCAGCAATGAATTCCATGTTTCCCGCTTGCGATTACCTGCTCTCTCGATCATCACGTCATTTCCAAGCTTTACCCTTTTATTTTATATATTTAAAGTGAATAGGGTATGGGCATTGGGCGAGAGAAAATATATTAGCAAGGCGTATTCGACACTATTTTTTGCATCTTAAGCTGTTACCAAACTTGCACAAGGAATATTTGGCATTGTTTTGTGCTTCTTGCTCTGTTCTCATACCTGCACAAGTAAATTTAAGAAATTCATATATATGTGTTTTATTCTCTAACTAATTCCTTGTATGGGTAGAGGTACCCTAACTAATGGTCTTTGCCTTATAGGGCTCCCCTGTAAATGCTTCCAGAGCCATTGGTTCCATGCAGCTCCATGTTAAATATGGCTTTTCATTTGAACTTTTTATATATATATAGTATGTAAGTAACAAACTCTATATGATTGTCATCTTAATCAAAGTAACTCAAAATGTGTATCCACCTATAGTGTTATCAATGAGAATATGAAATAAGGGAAAATGTGGTACATTATGACCAGAGTTATATCTAGAAACACAAGTAGGTAGAATCACTTGATCCAGATTTCCCATAATAGACATCCAAATTTCAAATAAGTAGACCTATCCACTTATCCTTGCCACACAAATTTGTTTTCCAACAATTATTTCACTCTGAGCATTCTCCAATGAGCTGTGGAGGATACAATGCATATTGCATAACCCAAGATTGTGCACTCATGCTTTCTTCAATCTCGTCCACTACCACCACTACTCTCCTCTACTTCTGCCCCTACTTGGATTTGCACCCCTCAACTTTGACCATTTATGCAATTGAAACAAAATTAAATGCACCCAACAAAATGTGATGGGCCTTGTTCGATTTTTCTCTTTGCTGCAAATTACAATGAAAGACAAAGTTCTGAGCCCCTAATCGAACTAGTGAGTTCCTTAATAAATAGGGTTTTCATGAGACTGACTATGCCTTTTGTTTTACCTTGTGCCCGCCATGATGTCAAATTTGTGACCACCATCACTAACCCCTAGCCATAAATTGCCTGGCCTACGCATGTGAGAATCACTTAGTAAACCAATACTTTCTTCGAGCATATTTAATGTTTTTTAATTTAAAAATAACATCGCTTCATATATTTTATCTTATTTATGAATTTTCATTCACTATATATCCATCCTCGTATTAGGCACCACTCACATTTGCTGGTTTATCATGATCATGGCTCATGTTCACTCTAAAGAGATGTTCATTGTAAGAAGAGATTCAATGATGTCATTGAAAGAGCGGCCATAACTATCTACGACTTAATGAATAAAAAAATTAAACCATATGTTTAATACTCTTAAACTTCGAAACATGTCTTATATTCTTAAAATTATATGTCATTTCAGGTTAAAAAAAATATTCCATTTCATGCCTTAAATCAAGCATTCCACATTTAAGTGTATATTAATAGAGCTGTGTATATTAATAGAGCTTGATTAACTTAACTAAGGCTCATTAATGTAAGGATAAGTTTTCATTAGGATTTTGTTTTGTTGATAAGAATTTAGTGGTTTTGGTTGATTTACTTTTCTTAACATATAAATTTAGTATATTTGGATTAGTTCAAGTTTTTAACATATAATTAAGTTTTATGGAATATAAATTATTTTTCTATAAAAAACTAATTACATTTACTTTTGAGTTAAATGATATTTGTTTATATAATTTGGTTCATTTGTATTAGTTACGCTTTATTAGTCTGCAATGCTAAAAGAAAATGGTTACCAAAACCACAAAGAAAGATATGTTTAAAAATAATAAGTCAAGTTTAATTCAGAAGCTAAAAAACATTCTTAAAGTGGCCAACTCTTTCTGTGTTTGATATGCATCTGTGCATTTATCTACAATTTCAATATTCTTATTTTATAGCCTGTTGCAGATTGATGTTCTGCATTGAATAGGATTCAGTACCATATGCATTCGAAACTCAATAACTGCATTTAGTACCATATGCATCTGATCTTCAACTTCTCTTTGCTTGCAAGAAGAGATGCTATTTTCCTTTAAAACTTCTAAACACTCACAATTTTACCATGTAATTTCAAGCCTCCGATTGTGCAACATGGGAATCCAGTTGTGCTTTACCTACATTGAAAACCCAATGACAATATATCTCTACCATATTGGGTTGCATGCTTTTTCAATTAATTTAAATTAATGTGGCCTAATTTTGCATGTGAATTTGTTATGATTTTGGCTTCAAAGATGCATATCTACTCATATTTATCTAGATAAATTCAATTTATAATACACATTTGTGAAAATAACTGTGAGATTAAATATAATTCTATTTATTCAATTGAACACTATATATTTTTGAATGAAAGCTTATAGCTAGCCTCTTAAGAGAAATGAAGTGACATCATTTTCAATTTGTTTTACTATTTTTCACAACTCGTATAACTTAATTAGTAAAGGAGTAAGTGGTCCATAATCCACACTTATTTTTACTAACCAAAGCATTTTTACTTCATTAGCAATGGGACTAGGAACCCAGTGTTATTAAAGAAAGGGAGTTTCCCCTACTTCCCTTGAGTCTTTTAGATGATCCTTGGGTTGCATCTAAAAGATTTCTCAAAGCACTTGGTTTTCCACCTCTCTTTTTAGGCTCACATAGTGTAACGTGAAGGTATTAAGTGGCCCATCAACCATATATTATCTTATTTGCAGGTAAGGAACAAACATAACCTAGTGTAAGTAGGGTATTTTGTAAAGGATCATCGTATATCCACATCATTTCACACTTTTTATGTTCACTTTGTCACTTACACACACATTGCACTACACACACTAAGCTACTCTATACTTTGAACAAAGGGCATCAAGTTTCAAGAGCTTTTGTACATAGTTTATTTGAGCTTACTTTTTCACACCATAAGTGAAGGAAGACACCTAAAAAAAATCATAACTTGAAAAAACTAAATTTCCCCACAGGGGCCATAAAACAATTTATAGTTTAGGTTAGGACTGTTAGGGGTAGGCATCCAATAGGTCACCATGGTTGTTACATTTTGAAACATAGAAGTTGTCTTTTAGAGTGCTTCAAATCCTTCAATCATCCCATGGAAAAGACTACCCAAGTAGCAGCGAGACTCGATCCAGAGGCGGTTTGGCTTATGTTTAGTGCTATATGTGGCTACCCAACTTGTATAGTGCTCGGTATTCATCATCGATTACCAAGAAGCTAAACACTTGACTACCCCTGTGAGATGAGGGTATCTTATTAGCCAAAGTTTAGGGCATATTTCCCTATAGGTGGAGGTGCAGGAAGCACTAAATTCTCATTCATTACCTTGGTTGATTCTTTTGGCTACTGGCAACATCACTAGTTCTTTTGATACATAGCCCCATCACCCGTCATAAAAGATATGTCTGCAAGGCCCGACTACTTTGGGAGTTAGTAGGATGAATAAGTATTCATAGGATCTTTTATCATATGCAAAACAAACTAGAACCATTTTTATTGTTTGATTGATCACATAGCTTAATTTAAAGGGAAAGTAACAATTTATTTTTCACTTTGTTTTATGTATGTAATTTGTTTTGTATACATATCCCTCGCCTCACCAAAAAAGTGACACACAATACATTTAAGAATACATAAATACCTTACTTTTTCATATTAAGGATAATAAGACAATGATACGCAAAACATTCCAATTCCTATTTCACCTAAACATACATTAAAATAAATTATACAAATAAAAATTGAAACAAAATATTTCGGTGTATGAGCAAAATATTTTTCAATCATAAAATAATTAATCAAAATATAATTATTTAAGAAAATTGAAACCATTAACTATATTTAATTCACTATAATTATAAATTCTAATTACCTATGAATAATGTTTCCTTTTTGTCCATTAACTATTGTAGAAATGTAATTATGATTGTAAAATATACTATTATTATTACCAAAATTTAATAATTTAATCAAATTCAAATTATCCATTAAAAAAATGAAAAGAAGTGTAAACTTACTTCATAATATATTTGTACTAATTGAAATATGTTCCCAAAATACTCTTGTTAATATCTAAAGATAAATTTTGTTATACTAAAATGGAAATAATAAACATATTTGTCATTGAGATTTTGAAATTTGTTACCAAATGATATAGAACCGGTTATGGTTTATTAAGTTTTATGTCTTAGGAGCCAAATCAATGTTCACATTTTAATAAAAGCCAACTAACACATTTTAATAAAATCACACGCATATTGAATAAATAAATAACCTACAAAGTTCATCAAATGAAATGACAAAAGTAACATTTTAATTCTTAGAAGTAGCAACAAAGTTTATGTTTGGTCAGAAATATTAAAAATAATAAAACTAGTGTAGTCATAAAAATGAGATGGCTAATAAATATTGGTAGATATCAAATTTCAAGGACATGCCTTTCTCAATATATATCAAAGTAAAAAATTTACTTCCAAAACTTGTGTTTTTGAAAAACATTATGTTTGATTACAAAAGTTTAATGAAACTAGTGCAACCATATAAATTAGATGATTGGTAAAAATAGATATCAATTCATAATAAATAACAATAGACACTACTTTAGTATATCTCATTTTATTTAGATTTAAAAAAACATAAAACTTAACTAAATTATAATTTTATTTTAAATTATATTATTATTATTATTATTATTAATTACAAAAACAAGTAATGCATAAATCAAACATCTATACATTTAGAAAAACATGTATCTAGATTTCTAATCATGAGGATTTGCACTCACTTTACCATGGAGATTTGCTAATGTAAATAAGCTTTGATACAATATGAAGCCTTATCAATACCACATTACCAGACACCATAACTTGTTCTATATGACACTTGGTTGTATGGAATTTTTTTTAATTAATCAATTTAATTAAAAAGACCAAAAAAACATAAATATTCTAGAACATTCCATGAAAATTAAATTCCTACCACTATTAATTGTTGATTATTCAATTAAAATTCTAGAAACTCTACTAGTTTTCTTAACTTACTAATTAGCATGCTATAGGGTGGGGTGGTGGGCGATACAGGGGTTATTACAGATCCTATAGGATTAATTGAAAGTGCATTTGTTTGGGTTCTTGATATTTCAATAAATAATCATGATGAATCTTATACATTATGGAAAGGTTTGAAGGCTTTCATCAACTTTGATTTTCAAATTTTGATGGTGGTGATGGATTTTTAGAATGTAACAAGGCGTATGGTTCAAATTACTCCATTGAACACTCTTTTTGCTTTAGTACTAAAGTGGGTGAAGAAGGTATCTAAGACCTCTCTAGGGTTAAATTCTTGCATGCTTTAATGGAGCATTATGCTTTGATCAAGATATATGCAAATCAATCCGCGCGTTGCTTATGCGAGCAACTATTTGGTTCCACCTAATTTCAATTTAGTGAAAGGTTCCACCCTTTATTCTTCAAGGATTATCATTATATGGTTTGGGATTTAGCTAGAGGGACTAGATTGAAAAATAAATTTTGATTTGGTGAGTCTTAACTTTAGAAGTACTTGATTTGCATGACCCTTATCCTATTGTATAACATTAGTAAGTCACCACCATTGTGTCTTGTTTTCTCAAAGAAGATTTAATAGAGGGGATTGCCTCTTGTCTTAATTCACAATAATTTTTAGTCGTTCTACTCTCGATATTGGGGGATTGTTGGGGAGAGGTGTTATCTCTCTCCCTTTCATCCCTCTTTGAAGGGCCCCAATTAGCGCACCGATTCCCACTATTGTACAATTAGTGGGGGTGTATCATCTCCCACACCCACTACCTTTTTCCTATTTCACTTCCACCATGCCTTTATCCATCAAGCCTAAACCATGCCTATACCCATGACCAAGTGGTCCATCTACGCAAGAAGGGTAGTCTTCTCCATTGCCCTACATATTCACAGTGAGAATGTGTAGTTAATCAAAATCTCTTCATGAATTAATAAAATTGATTCTATGCATTCTAGTTTTTACAACTAATTGATTAATGTAATTTTTGCATAAATATTAATTTGGAAATTCACTTGGGACTACCATACATAAATAATCATTCTTGTTTTAAATGAAAAATATTAGAAACTTCCTTTAAAAAAACATAAAACAGAAGTACATGATAAAAAAACACAATATATCATCCCGTGATAAATGCAACTTATTGTATAAATAAAAATAATTTCATGTGCATTGTAAATAAATCCTTGTAGGAAACAATCGTAGACTCTAACTAATAGGTTATAGGAAAGAAAACTTGGGTCCCCACTAGGACCTTCCAATTTAGCATTTTAAAAAGTGGTATACAGTAAATAATAAATATTAAAAATTAATGCACACTGTCTTTATAGAAAGTAACTAATTAGTATCTACTTACTATGGTTTTTTTAGTATGAACGAAATTATTAATGGATCTATGACATTCATCAAGGTATAAACCTTTTTCAACAATGTTTTGTTTTGTTAAATCATGTCTATAACATGAATAACACATAAATATATTAAATATATTTTTAGATTTCTATAGAGTGAAGGACCTTACAACAATACATAGTGAAATTCAAATTAGTAGTTTTTCATATGTTGATTAACGGTAAAAGAAACAAACATTGTTGCCTTCTGAAGCTTCATGGCACTTCCAAGATTTTACTAAATGTTTGTGTTGTTGGTCATTATTTCAACAACCCAACCACTAGATAATTAGTTGATTAATGAATGTTAATATTTATACTTTTAACAAACTTAATAAAATATTACACGAATGTTCATATTTATAAATTTAATAAAATTAATAAAATACACCATTAGGAGAAAAAAGGGCCAAGTGAGTAGGATGTTGATTAATTTTGTATAAAACTTTATTATTCTTTTATTAGGAATAAATCAGTTCTTCTCCCATCATGTATTCTAACCTTTCTTCTTCTTCTCCTAGTGAAAGTCGTAATGCTCATAACTAGGAGGCTAAGAAGAATAAGAAGAAGCAACATAAGAAAGGGTTTAACAAACCAAACATGGTCGTGAGTGTTGGTAATGTTGAGGAACCCTCCAACATGCAATGCATCGCCAAATAACTTTGCAAGCTTTGTAAGGGTGCTCACCTTCTTAAGGATTGTTCTGGTATACCTAGAGTCTTAGAAGTGTGGTATAAATATTCCCGTTAACTTATGGTTGATCCATTGACTAGTGATTCTTAAGTTCTTGGGGAAAAGGGTAAAGTTAGGTTTCCTTGTAGGTTATTTGAAGGGAGGCATCAAAATCACCTTTTCCCTCATATGGATGTAGCCTCTAAATTGTCTAAATCAACGTTGTTTAGAATGCCCACTTTTTCTATGGAGAATGTGTTTAGCCTTGCTCCCTTTAGTAAACTTAGTTCTTTCTTGATCAAACTCAATGTGTTGTCACATCCCTACATTATTTTTTACCCAAACCGTCAATCTAGGAGATTACAATACCTTCCTCCTTTGAGGGAGGTGTTATGTCTCTCCCTTTGATCCCTCTTTGAAGGGCCTCTATTAGCACACCATCTCATGCCTCAGCGTTGGGCACATCCTTGCTTTTATGAGATTTGCACGCTAGGTATTTCCCTTCGACCCTTTCCACCTCAACCACTCATCACAAGTTGTACCATGAGACCAACATGCTAACACGACCACCACAAATACATCATATGACATACATGGTTAGTCTAAATTTGTCAGAAATCTCTAATTTGGTTAATTACTCAAATATTACCTTTACCAAAGTGGTTTACTTTAAAAGTATAAAATAGTTACCTAAAAATCTGATTTATATTCTTAGTGATATGCATTAATCAAGACCATAATATCTACTCAAACCAAATTATTTTTAATGCAATTTTTATGGGTATTGAAGAATGAAGAAGTGGGAGAGGATTAATGGGTTGGAAGTTGAAGACCTAGAGGATATGATTGAATTTGCAGCAAACGATTTAACATGGACAGAGATTAATGGGTACCAATTTGCAATTATTCCATATGGTTGACTTGATGATTTTATAAGAGGAGAGGAATCGAGTGAACATGCACCCACTCAATTTCTTCTTACTTCTCAACAAAGTAAAAAAGTAGAGGATATTAGACAAACATATTTTTCAACATATCTGGAGTACATTATGTGAGCCTTTATATATTTTTTCAATATACATATAATTTTTTTCAATATGCATAAATGTTATATCTAATTTATGGTAAATGTTTTATATAGTTATTGGTGTGCATATGATCCGAAGTGCAAAAACAGAATTATGAGTGCATCCTCAGATCAAAACAAAAAACACAATCGACATGAAAGTATTAGAGTTGGTGGCCAATGTCACTTCATTGTGCGATGACTTCAACTTAGACCAGATGATGCTGTAATCATATATACTACATGTAGGCATAGCAGTCCCTAGTCTATCTATAGGAAGTAAAAATTAATTTTGGTCTTAACAGCAGTTGGAAATATTAATTAATTAATTCAGTTGATTTAATTAGTTAAGGAAATTTGAATTTGAATTCTTTGTGAGCATGCACATGACTTGTCCCATTGATTGAGGAATTTATCCTTAATTTCCTCCATTGATTGAGGGAATAAGTATGAGTTCTATAATGAGAGAATCAGGTTACTTACTTCTAACTAGTCAAGTCCACTTAGATTATTTTAACAAGTTGTTAAAATAATAAAATATATTTTGTTAATGCTTGCATGCATGTGACAACTATTATTTCAGATAACTGAGAATTCCTTCATGGATAACTGATGCATGTCAGTTCAGACAGAGACCCATTTGAGATCAGATGAGGGAAAATGTATTATCAGATGCTTGGATATTTCTAGTAAGTATTCCTTGCATGGAGAAGGATTTATTATAGGAGATCGGCGGACTTGTGCCCTATATATTGAGGCCTAGGTAGTCCATAATTTTCATCTTCTCATTGAATATCATCAGGATGTGCGGATTACAGAGAGAGTAGGATAGCTATTGAGCTGATTCTTTTTGTATTTTGAAGAGGATTTCCACTTGATTGATAATACATGGTTTGGGTTCTATGCTATTGCTTTCCCCTCGATATATCTTGTGTTATGTGTGATTGATTTCTCCATATTAGTTAATGCATTCTTATTGATGTTGCTTATGGTTGATTAAGCTTCCGCTAAATTGTTTGTAGAAGTAGATCAAGTATTTTGCTTTAATAAATTGCATTACCAGGTGATCTACAGTGGGAAATTTCTACATGGTATCAGAGCACAGGTGATAAAGCAAGCATAGTATACTAGTAGGAGGAATTCAAAGTTTCTTATTCTTGATATAGATCTCAAGTTCTTATCACATCTATTTCATCGATGGCGTTCAATGGTTTGAGGCTTGAGTATGCCCTTGATGGTAGCTCAAACTATATAGCTTGGAAGGATTGCATGGAGGCAGTTTTGGAAGATAATGGGGTTAAGGATTTCATTGATCAAGAAGTCCCTAAGCCTACTGCCAAGACTGAGCTGGTTGAATGGGGTAAGTGTGTGGCTAGAGCTAGGAGAATTCTCTTGGAGGGTGTTCGAGATCACATAGTCTCAAGCCTCCATGGGAAGGAGTCTCCATTTGAAACGTGGAAAACATTGAAAGATTTATATCAAAATAGCAGTGATCAAAGGAAGTTGGCACTGAAGGACAAGCTTCGAAAGGTCAAGTGTGAGAAGGGTGTCTATTTCTACATTCTTGAACAAGCTCACCACCTGCAGAGATGACATTGCAACCATGGGAGTCACTACAGTTGATGAGGATATGGTGAGTCTAGCACTCCTTGGCCTTCCTAAGAGCTGGCATTGCTACCAGGACTCAGTGAATGGAAGGGAGAAACTACTAGATTGGGGACAACTATGGTCAGATTTGATGCAGGAGGAGACCAGACGGAGCACCAGAGACAGTTCTATATCTATGCATGATGAGGAGAACTGTGCCTTAGCGAGTAAGGCAAAGAAGGGGAAGGAGAAGGTTTCTCTTTCTGAATCCAGTTCTTCCAATGATGGGAAGAAAGTTGACAAATCGAAAGTGTGATGCTTTCGTTGTCATGAGGTGGGCCATTATGCTCTAAATTTTCCACGAAGGAAATCCAAGAAGGGACCCAGGGAAGGATCTAAACATGAGGCACTTGCTTCACAATTTGACTTGGATTTCACACTCTTCGAATGCATGGCATTATCCATGGTGGGAAGTGGTTGGTTTCTTGACAGTGGAGCCTCTTTCCACATGATCAGTGACACGAGTTTGTTTAGTACTTTGGAGGAGAAAGATCTCCATATACTCATAGCGATGGGTAGTGATGAGAAGTATAGTGTCTCAGGTGTAGGCATGGTTATTTTTCAGAGGGAGCATGGATCTTGCCTTACCTTGACTGATGTCAAGTATGTACCAGGACTGAAGAGAAACTTGGTGTTGATCGTGATGCTG
This sequence comes from Pinus taeda, assembly GCA_000404065.3. Classification (NCBI taxonomy): domain Eukaryota; kingdom Viridiplantae; phylum Streptophyta; class Pinopsida; order Pinales; family Pinaceae; genus Pinus; species Pinus taeda. Next base: position 138,354 of record APFE030496176.1, read on the forward strand.
GAACACAAAGGCTATGATGTAGTATTTAGTAAGGGAAAGGTTTTCCTCAGACACATCATCACTAGACAAGTGAAGCAGATTGGTTCACGGGTCAAGAACCTGTATGCGCTTGAGGTTCAAAATGCATGAAAAGCCTTGAGGAGTAAGGCAAAGGTTAGAGACTTGGTGGTTGAGAGGGAGGGTATATTACCTCTCAACATGCAGAGCCAGAAGAAGTCTCACACGATTGTGGAGGAGCCATGATTGGTGCAACAACTTCAGGAGTTTGTGGAGTAGCCAAAATAGGGGAAGTTGAGTGGAGATCGAGTAGAGACATCTACTCATGCAGAGACCTCTAGTAGGGGGAAACTTCAAGCCAAGTGGGTAGAGGGATCACATGCAACCATATCTCCAGGTAGGAGGTTGGGCGATATAGGGTGATCGCCCAAAGGAGGAGGGGTAGGATCCTTGAGGTACCCAACCTCTGGGATGAGACCTTGCTACGAGAGCCCCAATGTGGAGTAGCAGGAACTGACTGATTGGTTAGAGACAGATGCTAATGAATGTCAGAGAGAGCGATAGTGTAGGGAATCCTAGGACAACGCATAGTTAGTAGGTTGCAGCAATGTGAGAGGCACAAGTGTTTTGCACAGTCCTAGGTGGCACAGAGAGGTGTGCAATGGTGCGAGATGCATGGAGATGTTGCAGTAGTGTAGATGTCAGAGAGGGAGCACTTGTCAGCAGTAAGTAGAGCTTTAGCACCAAAGTATGTTCCTAGCCCAACAGAGTGGTAAGTTGGGAGTGTTTTTGTTCCAAGTGTTGTTGAAGCAAGTGGACCAGGTAGATGTGTTGCATGCAGAACATTCCAGAGTTATAGGACTAGGTTCAAGAGAAAGCTTTTCTTGTTGAGAGGGAGTGTTGAAAAGTGTGCAACACGAAATGCTAAATTTAGAATGTGCTAAAAATAGAACTGCTAAAGATAGCATTTCTAAAAATAGCATGTCTAAAAAATAGCATTTTGGCCAGTGAGGTCATTGGCCGCATTGGGTGAGAGGTGAAACTTCTAAAAATAGAAAGTTCTAAAAATAACATTTTTGAGTCCCTTCCTATTTATAGCAGTCCTTAGTCTATCTTTACGAAGTAAAATTAATTTTGGTCTTAACAGCAATCGGAAATATTAATTAATTAATTTAGTTGAGTTAATTAGTTAAGGAAATTCGAACTTGAAGTCTTTGTGAGCATGCACATGATTTGTCCCATTGATTGAGGAATTTATCCTTAATTTCCTCCACTGATTGAGGGAATAAGTATGAGTTATATAATGGGAGAATCAGTTGACTTAGTTATAACTAGTCAAGTCTAGTTAGATTATTTTAACAAGTTGTTAAAATAATAAAATATAGTTTTTTAATGCTTGCATGCATGTGACAACTATTATTTCAGATAACTGAGAATTCCCTCATGGATAACTGATTCATGTCAGTTCAAACAGGGACCCAATTGAGATGAGATGAGGCACAATGTACTATCAGATGCTTGGATATTTCTAGTAAGTATTCCTTGCATGCAGAAGGATATATTATAGGAGATTGGAGGATTTGTGGCCTATATATTGGGGCCTAGGTAGTCCATGATTTTCATCTTCTGATTGAAGATCATCAGGATCTTTTGATTACAGAGACAGCAAGATAGGTATTGAGCTAATTCGTTTTGTAATGTGAAGAGGATTTCCACTTGATTGATAATACATGGTTTGGGTTTTATTCTGGTGCTTTCCCCTGGATATATCTTGTGTTATGTGTGATTGATTTCTCCATATTAGTTATATGTGTTCTTATTGATGTTGCTGATGGTTGATTAAGCTTCCACTAAATTGTTTGTAGAAGTAGATCAAGTGTTTTGCTTTAGTACATTCCATTACCAGGTGATCTATAGTGGGAAATTTCTACAGATAAATCCAATGTTGTTTGTCATGGAAAAGATGCAATCAGTAGGCCTATGAGATTTAGTTATGCACCACATTTAATAAGGGATATGAGATCTATTGTCAAACTTTTAATCCAAAGAGGTTTTAATGTTACAGTGATATGGGAAAAGTTCATCTCTGATGTGAAGGATGGACTCGGTGAGTTATACACAGGGACATCTCGAGATACATACATGACAAGACAAGGTATATTATACATTTGCAATGATACCATAAGGCTAGAGTATGTTAAAGATCAAAGTGATCCAATCAGTGTAGAATGTTGGTATAAGGAATACTCTAACGACTTTTTCTTCTACCAAGAACAAGATCTTGCTAAAATCATCCCTTTTATCATAGGCATACAGACAAAGTGGACGAGTTCAATGATGCTAAAATATTCTCATAACAATATAATCTCAATGGATTCAACATTTAGTACAAATAAGTACGGGGTGAGTACAAACTTATCCTAAATATCATTCATTTATTCAACCCCATTTTCATGATTGTATCTTATATAAATATAATTATGTACTTTGTTTGTAATATAGTATCAACATTACACTTTAATGGTTTTGGACAAATATCACAATGGGGTTTGAGTAGCTTGGGTGATATCATCAAAAAATACTATAGTTGATATTTCGAAATGGATGTCAACTCTATTTGCCATTGGGAATAAAGAGCGACTAGATTGGGATGTTAATGCCTTCATTACAGATGATGCTAATGCTGAAATTGAAGCGTTAAGGTGATGTGTTTATTCTTTTTATAAGAGGCATACAATTATTCTTAATGTATATTCTCTCTAAAAAGTATGTTATTCCAAGTCTTTAATCAATTGTACAATATTATTATGTGTGTGGCATGTCCGTCGTGCATGGTTGAAGAATGTTGGAAACAAATTCAAAGGAAGAGAAAACCAAATCTGCATTTTCCATGCTTTATGAGAAATCATGCACACATGTGAAGATTATGAATCTGTAAAAAAGGCAGTTGAAAATTTATTTGAAGGATTCAGTGACCATACAATGTTTTTGGGATATTTTAAAACAACTTGGTTAGCCAACAACAAAATATGTAAGTTTCTTATAAGCTGCTTTAATGACTCTATTTTGCATGTCATATGTATAGGTATTAATTCATAACAAATTTCTTTCTACAGATATGTGGGAAAAAGCATACATAAATTTTCCACATTCCAATAAAAATACAAATAATGCAATTGATTCTTACCATCAGTATATGAAGAAAAGGTACCTAAGTGAGAAGAACAATGCATGCCATAGAAGGGTTGATCGGTTGATTTATGTGTTGTTGACAAAGGTTGTATAAAATTACAATCATATGCAATGTTTAAAAGAAGTTGGTTTTGTACGACCCAGAAAAATTGAGGAAAAGTTGAATTCATCCAAGTGTAGAACTAACCAAATCCCAAATGAGGATTGTGTGCCTATTGAAAAGAGTAACAGCAATTATTGGGTTCATATCAAAAATAAGAATACTTGTGATATTTGGTACAATGTCATAAATATTCCAAACAACACTTATGTAATTGCAAGTGGGCCCTAAATGGAAACATCTATAAACATGTATTGAAAGTTGAGATGATGGTGAGTAACATTAGTTTGGGTGAAAATGTATTTCCTAATGTCACTAATCCTACTATAGAAATTCCTAGAATTTTATTTGATTTGAGTGCATCACCTATACTGGGCCCAGAAAGCCAAACAAAACTTTTGCCATGCTTTGATTCTCCTCCCAATCTAAATTATCATAATGAAACAAGCATTGATGATTTAGATAATTTCTCATATAATGTTGAATCGACCAATGTACGACCAGATAGTGCATTATTTGAAGATGATGAGACGAAACGTGTTAACTCATCAACTCATGAGAAATTGAGATCCATATACCTACAAATTTGGAACAATCATATGATTAAACAACTTGGTAGACAAGGCATGTCAAGAATACAATAGAATGTTTTTCAATACTATAATTCCATCCAAGATCACTACCAAGAGAAAACATAGTTTCTTGAGCCCAGTCAATAAGAAAAGGCATTTTGGTCACAAGTCAAAAGCAGGGAAAGATAAACGACAATTTGAAAGGGTTGGATGAGTTCATGCAAAAAAAATAGCATGAATGAACAACTAGAGTTATCTTCTCAACAACAAAGAAATGTAGACCACATGCGTGAGTTAGTGAAACATTTTATTATACAAAAAAATGGTATGGAAATATGATGTTATGCATTTTTTCAAGTGAAATATGATTTACTATCATTCGCAATGCATAGGCATAACTATATGAACTTTTCTCTATTTTTGCAGTTGACGGGCCAACTTGTCAACTCCAAATATTTGATGAGCATGTCGGTGAAAGAAACTATAGCATTGGGAACACTTCTCCAATTAGTACCATCCCAATTTGTTCCCCAAGGGTGCTTCCCCTTATTGTACAACCAATGGGGATGTATTGTCGGCCATACCCACCACCTTTTTCCTTCATAAATTCTCCCATGCTTATAACCGCCTCCCCAAACCTTTCCCCATTCCCACCTCTACCCTTTAACCATCCACCCTTCTCATTGTTCCATTCATCCACGCTTAACATTGCAATTTCCCCCCTAGGGTGATCCCTTGCCCTATGGTTATTCCCACTATCATACAATCGATGGGGATGTATCATCGCCCAAACCCACTACGTTTTTCCAATTTTTATCCCACCATACCTTTACCCATCACCCCTGAACCATGCCTATATCCATCACTAAGTGCTCCATCATCTACCCAGGAAGGGAAATCTTCTCCATTGCCTTAGTTCTTCATGGTAAGAATGAGTATTTGGTCAAACACCTATTATTAATTAATGGAATTGATTACATGCATTTTGGATTTTACAACTAATTGGTTATTGATTTTTTTAGCAATATCAATTTGGAAATGCACTTGGGAGTGCCAAGAGTGGCAATGGTGACTTATACACCCAATTTCTAGATCATTCGTGAGGCCGCTTTTCCATAACGTCATTCATAGGCATCAAATTCCATTATCTATGTTGGGAATGAAGTTCCATTTTGTAGAAAATAAAAATGTATAGCTAGACAAATTTGGAATACAAATACATGAATTTGAACTTGTGTGTATGACAATGTCTTCATTGACTTTTAAATTCATGATGTGGATTTGATGTTATATTCTTTCAATGTTACATTGGTTTTGATGAATGTAGTTAGAATGGATTTATTTGTTTCATTTACATGTTATCAAGTTTGCAAGTTAAGTTACTTTTATATTTATATCTTACTCAATGTTGCACACATGAACAAACATATCATTACCACAGAACGTTGCTTAGTTATAATAGATGTATCATGTACATGAAGAGATCTTATATATGGGTTAAGATTTTTTTTAATTTTTAATTTATGAAAAAGAAAACTAAAGTTGAATTTATGAAAAATAAAAGTACACTATACATGCCTTATAAGAAAATCTGCAAAAATAGATAAAGGTTTGAGCCTTTACCACTTCAATACTAACATTTAAAGATGAAAACTTTATTGATAAGTGGTGTAGTATTATTTAAGTTTTTTGTTTTTAATTCTATATATATATTTTAACAATTCCTTTATTTATCTTTGGAGCCCTGTAATAGATTGGATCCCTATAGGTTGTGGGTTAGGATGTAATCTGTATAGCCTTGTATTATCTTGGGTCCCCTAAAGGTTGTGGGTTGAGATAGCCGGCACTAGAGCCCTAGATATATTGCACAGTACATAACTTGGCACTGTTACGTTGGGGAGGCACATCAAGTGAAGGTTATTGAGCTAAAGTTTCCCCAAACGGAAGCATCATATGTTTTGTCCTATAAGGTTGTCTAGTTGGCCCTACCCAATTTTGTCCTATATGGGTACAAGTAATTTGTAATGTTATTTTGTAAATAATTTGTAAGTGAAATTGTAAATTGTGGAATGTAAAGAGTCATGATGTAATTGAATAGTCCATAGTTGTGCTTAATCAAAAATATTCATTGTTGTGCATTTTTAAATTGAAAAAACAATTATATTCTTTAAATTACAAAGCAATTATTTTATTATGTATTATAAAGACCTTATCTTATCTTAATTTAGTCCATTTAAAAAAAAAAAAAAAAATGAAAAGAAAATAGTATTATTGTGTTTTTCTAATGGTAGTGTAATTGATTGACTTTATAATATAAACATGTGAAGTTGTTTAATTTTACAATAAATTTTCTTTCATTGTTAAAATTTGATAATACTAAAAGTTAGAATTTTGTTGAAAAAACTAAGAGATAATAGCTCACTGGAGTTATGAAACATGTACATGGGGATTGTAACTGCAATTTAAAAGTTCATCATCATACTTTCAAAAGGTTTACAAGTCATTTCAAATGCTAATGATGCTAGAAAATTTTCAGTCACACCTAGAAGACTATACTTTTTGGTGGAATAGGGAGTAGCTTGAAGAAGTCTTATTGGTCCAAGCATGGTTATCAAAGACAAAACATTTGAAGAATGTCTAGTCATGTCAATGTTTTTTTTATTTCAATGGTGTAAGCCTTAAGATATTTTCTTAGATTTATGGCTTAAATAAGAGGTAGTGGAGGGGGCATTTCCATACTATGGAACCCTAGCATGATCCATTTTTACCATTGGATAATATGCCCCGTATTTGTTTTGGAAAATTTAGAAATATTGGGGCCAAAGAGTGGGTATTATTATTGATTATCTATGGTCCTCATGTTCTAGGGGAGAAAGAATATTTCATCGAATATTTAGGAAAGCTTCACACAATGAGTGAGGAAAAACTTTGGTTGACTGGGGGAGATTTTAACCTCATAATCCCTCTAGAAGAGAAAAAGGGTGGGATAAGATGGAAGGATCCAGAAATGGATCTCTTCCGAACTTTTATTGTGGATTTAATAGTAGTAGATATTTCAACCATCAACGGGATATTCACATGGAACAACCAAAGAGGCGGAGCCCACCAAGTCACCACTATGTTAGATAAATTCATGGTCTTTGAAGACCTTATCAATAAGGACATTTTCTTCAAAGCCTCCATCCTGCCATGTCTAGGATTCGACCATTGCCAATCCAACTAGAAATGGACCTTCAGTTGGGCCAACATAATTGACCCTTCAGTTTCGAGTCCTTTTTGTTACGAGACACATGCATTTTGGAAAAAGAATAGGATTGGTGGACCTCTAATGCGATTCAAGGATGCAATGTAAGAGAATATATACTAGCATAGAAATGGAATTCTGATGATTGGAAGGTCAAACCCCAAGAAGCATGAATATTATCTACTCTCAACTTATCCCTGAAAATTCTTGCACCTTCATATTGGAACTTAAAGTTTCCTCTCAGCCAATCTCCTTCTCACTTCTCATGACCGCCGAGGGTTTTCTCAAGCTAAAATTCGATGGGTTATCCAAAATTAACCCTGAGGATGCACGTTTTGGAGGGTTCATCAGGGATTCATGAGGCCGAGATTTTAAAAAATGTAACCCTAGGAGATGAAGCACTAAAGTATTGACCCTGTTTGGGTAAATTGGTACATTAACTTCCTGAGGTCGTACCTTTGGCATACGATCTTCATTTGACGTGAAAAATACCTCGTTAGAAAGACCTATCATAGGAATACAACTTTTGAATGACTAACATTAGTGAATGATCCATGTTTCTCTCGATTTTCCCAAAAAATGTCGTTTAGGGCCTCAAAACAACTCTAGAAGTTCAGGACCGAGAAAGCTGCCAAAAATGGTAAATTGTGCTACAAATAAGGAAATTGAATAACTAAAAGAAACAATGGCGGGGACCGGAGTGGAATAGGTCGGTGGCCACCAATATCCACCTGGAATAGTCAATCACCCTTCTCATCTAATAAAATCCATAAAAGCATAAATTAATTCCTTTATCTCTTACAAACCATAGAGATAAGGAAATGATAAGTAAATTATCCATGATATAAGAGTGGGTCAATATATTGATCCCTGTTGATGCCGTGACAATGAGGTAAATGTTCTCATAAGACAATATGTCCAGATGTCATAAAATGCATGCTCCATCTCACACAAGTGGCATCATAAAGTGGACAACTCACTCAATAATGAAGTGTATGGTCTCTAAAGGTGTAATGCTTCTACAAAAAGGTTCAACCTTTCATCATCCAATTGTCATCTCACATCCAAATGTGCCACATCCTCTCCAACTAGGGTATATAATCTCTTCATGTGTGCCACATCCTCAAAGGCCCAATGCCCTCCAAAGTAATGGAACAACCTCCAAAAGAAGTGGGATTTCCTTTGAAAAAAGATGTGTAGGTGGTGTTCAAAATGTGTAAGTAACCCTCCCACATCCTCCAAAAATTCAAATCCCATTCCCACGTCATATCTATGAGAAATACATCATCAAATAAGAGGCTCTAAATTTCTATGTGTTACAATCAATTGGGGGAATGTACACAACTCAATCCAAATTAATGTCATACATAAATTCCATTAGGTAGATCAAGTTAAGTATCCTATTAAAATTTAAAATAAAATATAGAGTATGTGCCACATGTCAAGTTTAGGTATGGGATGATCATCGTCATCCCTTGTTAGCTGTGCTAGTACCCAAGAAAAGTGGTGTGCCCTAGGAAAGCCATCAAAGGGTATTTGTAATGATAGATAGAATGATATGGGGTTTGACTTCAAGTGTGGTCGTACATAGTTATGTAAGGTTATATAAGATTTTCATCCACTTGAGCACCTTTGCAAAAGGAATGCTTGTGCACTAAGTTACCTTTTCCTTGGAATTATGCCTTACTACTCCTTTCTTTCCTTTCTCTTTTTTTCTTTCACTTTATTTCATATATTCCCTTTTTTAACTTATACATTTTATTACATGGGGGCTTGGGATACTCCTATTTAGTGAGTTTTAGGTATGTGTTCCTTTGCATAGGACTTGGCATAATGGTCTCATAGTGACATGTTAGAGATCAATATTTACTTTGGACTTTTCTTTATCATTCATATCCCTTTGTTTTCCTTTCAATTTTGAATGTACATCGTGTTCATTCCTTGTTATTTTTTTAAATATGCATTAACCTTGAGCATTTAAGCCCCTTATTCTCGTGGGAATATGAAGCATGAACCTATATGTGTGGCATGTAAAAACCAACCCAAAAGGAGGGAGAATGGAGAAGGGAAATATGGAACATGTTATGTATTGATTGAGACATGGACACTTTACACCTATCAAAGTCCCTTAGTAGTACCTCTCTACCTAAGGCTAACTACAATTCAATAAAATATGACGATGACCACCAAGGTGAAATAAGATAGGTGACACAAATTCAAAGCTCAATGATACATTATAAAATTCAACCCTTGATCAATAGATTTCATGCAAAATGCATGTCATTTTAACAATTAATATCAAGAAATAAACAAATACATGTCATTAAAACTTAATATGAAGCAACAAACTCATGTACTTCATGTGTGTGAGTCACCAAAACTTCCAAGTCAATAATTTGAACATAGTTTGATGGATTTAAAGGGAAATTGTCTATTGATGAACATAAATGTTAATGTGGAATTACTCCTATGTTCAAGAGTCATACACGAAAAATCTCCTCTAGCTACCTCTAAACGCAAGGGGGTAACAAGGACTAAAGAACAAATTTTGCATTTTGCTTGTCCCCTTCATTCAATTTACAACAACCATAAAGACATTAAATATTTAGACGTTGGTGATCCCTTTCAAAGTAGCTAATTATAAAAGTAGTTTCAAATATAGAAACTCGACATACTTATTGGAACACCCTCCTAATCCTACCTTATCATTACATAAATTAGTATAATTTAGAAAAAAAAATCCCCCCAACCCCACATGAGGTTGGGTTACCTGAACAAGCTCCCTCAAAATAACCCCAAGGCCAAGATTTATCTATAGCCTCATAACATATCTACCTCTAAGAACAAATATTGGGAAAGTATTTAAAGTTGAAAAAGATAATTCTACTATGTAAGCCACATTGAAAAAAAGGTCTTTAACTATTCTAAAAAATTATAAAACTTATACCTAGCCATATACCTTAGGATAGTATTATACAAGGAGGCTTAGAATATTTTAAATTTGGATGATACTACCAGTATTTGAAGCAATTAGTTATTAAGTCTCAATACCACCCATCTCTTACTCCTATTAAGGTTTCCATATCCTACCAGATTTGTGTTCAACAAGTACAAGAGATTAACAAAATGGTTTATTACCTCCTACTCCATTTGGCATAAGGAATATCCATGGGGCTTGAGCCTGTCCCATTTTTGCAAAATCTTCTAGGTAAAGGCGTTGTTAATTATAGACAGTGATATAAACAAGTGACCTTGGGAAAATCGTCATAACTTTCTCTCTGAGCATTAGATTGAAATTTAGCCAGAAGGTACAGAATGATGACAGACTATAGTTTTCTGTGTAGCTTTTGCAGATCCAAAGATCGAAACGATAACATGTGGAAGTTCGTACAAGTTTAGTCTACATAAAAAGTATTTAAGAAGGTCACCTTGGGAGATTGGGCATAACTATTTCTTAGAGAATCAAATTTTGATCAGACTGATGGAATTGGAAAGAGGATGCAAAGGGATATTGTAGGTCACAATTTCAGATATTAGAGATCCAAAATTACAAAGTTACAGTTTTTTCAAGATTGAGCTCCTAAAATCAAGAAAAGGTGATATGAGGAAGTTTGATGGCAAGGATCCGGTAAATTAGATACTCCATATGGAACAATATTTTGATCTACATGATGTACGACTATTAAAAAAGTACATATTGCATCTTTATATTTAGAATCAAATCAATTTTTATGGTATAAATGGCTTTGTTCTCATAAACCACTTGCCACTTCGTCAATTTTTAGGGAGGAAATGATAGCACGTTATGAGGACACAAAGAGCAACAACTTCTTTAGCCAATTGAGAAATCTCAAACAAAAGGGTTTAATGGCAGAGCACATTGAGGACTTCCAAAAATTCAATATAAGGGTAAATGATATTCCAGAGAAGCAAAGGATCGATGGCTTCATAGGGACTTTAAAGGATAAGATTCAACATGAGGTTCATCTTTTGGAACCTCATTCATTGGAGAAGGCATTCAAGTTGGCAAGAAAAATTGAAAGCATAATTATGGAAACAAGGAATCCCACCACTCACAGCTATAAATATGATTTTTTTTTTCTCCTATCCTTCCACAACCTACACGGTTTACAACACAACAATTGGAAGAAAAAAGAGAAAAAAACGCTTTGTTACAATTGTGATAGCAAATACACTAAAGGTCATAAGTGTGTCGAGAAGAAATTATTTTACATAGATTGTGAAGAGTAGGAAGAAAAGGATCAAGAAATGTCAAAAGAAGAGGATATACACTAGGAACCAACCCTGGAGAAAGTAGAAATGAATCCAACCATATCTTGTAAAGAATTGGCAAGAACTACCACTCCTCAAATTCACAAGATAGAAGGACATATCAAGAAGAAAAATGTTCAAGAAGTAAAATATCACATCAAGCATCAAGAAATGAATTTGACCATATCTCGTAATGCATTGGAAGAAATTACCACTCCTCAAACTCTTAAGGTAGAAGGACATATCAAGAAGAAAAAGATTCAATCAATGAAAGATCACATCAAACATCAATAATTTGTTCTCTAACTTTTAAAGGATAATGGAGTTTCGTGTAGAATCAAATGAAACAACAGGGAGATCAACGTTGCAATGAAAGAAGTTTTGATGTAGGCGATTGGGTATTTTTAAGACTACATCTCAAGCAATCTCTTTATGAGAAGGAAATGTTGGCAATACTGCATGCACTTAAGAAATGGTGGCCTTACGTAATGGGAAGACACGTCAAGGTAAACACATATCATGATAGTCTTAAATACCTTTTAGAACAAATATTATCTTTAGAATAACAAAAAAAAGGGTCACAAATATATTGGATTACGAATTTGAAATCATCTATAAAGAAGGGAAGAAAAATGTTGTTGCAGATGCACTCTCAAGAAAGGATGAGGATGTGGAAGCATTGTTTTGTGCTATTTCTATTATCAAACTAGATTGGATAAACGAAGAAAGACATGAATGGAAGAATGACGAAGAAGTGTGGCCATTCATTCAAAAGTTGGAGAAGATCCCAGTTCAAATAATATTGCCAGAACTTGACGAGGAAGGAAAAATCATATTGGAACTTGAAGCAGTCATGGAAACAAAAAATCGACAGCTATGAAATTGACAACTTCGGAGTATCTCATCAAGTGGAAGAACTTACCCACTGAAGATTCCACATGGGAGGATGAGAATTTTATAGAAAAGCATTCAAAACTACTCAAGCGTTGAGGACAACATTTTCTGAAGGAGAGGGGCATGTTAGGTCCCTATACTACTAGTGTAACCCCTTATTCTTATTAGTGTAACCCCCTTATTATATTGTTGTGCCCATGTAGTCCCCATATTGTTATTATTGTGCCCCATAGAAGCCCACTATTGTTATTGTTGTTCCCTTAGATTATTATTGTTATGTCGGCTCTCATTACATTATGAGCCATTAGGCTCTTATATATCAAAAGGAGGTCTTGTCATTTGTATCATCCAAGAATTGTTCATTTGTGTAATGTAAAGGAGGTTTCCCCCTCGAAGAGGCTGATTTCTAAGGCGTTGATCTATATTTTCTATCTTTTTGTGAGCTAGTTTCATAACAAGCTCCTACTGGTAGGGAGATCCAACCCCCTAATTTGATTACCATCTATTACTGGCACGAGGCTTTAACTTCCTCACTGAAGGCTCCAACCCTCATGAACATTCCTGGACCACGTTTCATAAATTTTCACAATGGATCCAATATCAATACTTAAGCTTAGAATCCAAATTATAGCTCATCACTATAATATAATCATCAACCTCTGACACAACTGAATATACCAATCATTGAAACCCAATCAACTGACACTTAATCAAAACTCAACCAATCAACTAGAATAGTTAGATCACTATAAAAAATACACAGAACTAACACATAATAGTGCATCAACACATAGAATCAATTGCAACCTTGATCATTCAAATGCCAAAATTTAAATGTGACTTCACTTAAGGCAACCTTCATGCATACACGCTTTTCTATAGAGAAACCCGCATGCAGATCTTAATATACTAAAAGTTGAAAACTTGTAATTTTGAATTAGATAAAGAGTTGACCAGAGATATTCTGAAATATTTTGTTAGCTTACAAAACCCTCATACACTTAGCAGCATCAATAATATTTTCAACCAATCAACATCTAAACAAATTCAACTTCATCATTCAATCAATTCTACTTTATACCCATATCAATATGAGGACATTGTTGGCAGAAAATAGAGAAACAGGAGCACTAATCAGGTTGATCAGTCATTTATGAATAAAAGCCTTACTTTATATACGTGACTTTGAAGATGTGAACCCAACTATATACACGTTTTTCCCTAGGCCAACCAGTGTATAGATCTCCAAATTTTGACCTAAAATTGCGCAACTCTTCACAACTTTAGAAAGACTGAGATCATAATATTCAGAGATAAAAACATGTGTATATATTGAGATCTAGTCAATCCATCAATAAATCATACAATGAAAAGTCATTTCAGGTCTCATGATCCTAATCCATCATTGTATTCATTGATGCATAATTTTTTTGAGATCTATGTGACAATTATGGCCCTTAAAATGAAAATATACTTCAGATTGAAGTATTCATCAAAAATCCTTTTCACTTGCATATCTAGCACTTTGATCTTCACTTCTTTATATATTTTAGCCTTTACCCAATACCACAGGTCAAAACTACACTAGGGATGGTAGTAATCTTTGACGTGATCAATATGTGTTGTCACGCTCATTACTATGGGTCAATACCATGGTAGAGACCCCTTGTATTTAGAATACCATGTTGGAAAATCCATACGCTACTTTTCTTCACCAAACTCGCGTGTATATGCAACTTTGCCTTGCCGAACCTGCATATAGTTCTTTCAAACTTTATCATTCCTCTTCCTCTGAGCTACCATGCATTTTTCAAAACACTTTGTCACATCTATAAATACATTATGTTTATGCCTTTAACAAGTAGATTTTCATCAAGAGACAACTTATCAAGTAGGTTTTCATTCATCAAACAGGTTGTCATCAAGGACAACTCATCAAGTAGGTTGCCATTAAGGGCAACACCTAATTCATAATGCCAACAAGAAATTGATTGTTAGAGTCTTTCCTTGGTAGGGACTCATAATGAGAACATAACCACATTTAACTTTAATTAATAAGCACATAAAACTTAATACTTACAAAAAAAATTACAATAAAACATCTTTCTTAACCATGTATATCCACCCCCACTTTCCCATGGATATAATTAACAGGTAAATAGGTTTTCTTACAATGCCATGAGCCAATTCCATGGCTTATATATACCACATGCCAACAAAACCATTACTCATTTCACATAATAAAATTAAAATGTAAAATATTTTAGACATTACATATAACATTGATTACATTGAAGGAAAATTCTCCATGACAGGATGGAGAGAGGGAGAGGGAGAGGGTAGACAGGGAGACAGAAGGAGAGAGGGAGGGACATAGTGACAGAGCTTGAGGGTATAGAGAGAGACAATGATGGGGATGAGAGAGGAGGGAGGTGCAAGAGAGAGGGAGAGAGATGAATGAAGAGAGAGAGGAGGGGAGGGAGAGGGGAGAGGGGAGAGTATGGGGAGAGATGGAGTTGGAGGGTGAGAGAGATAGGTGGAAGAACACTACTATTAAGGTAGAGAGAGAGGGAGTGGAAAGCGAGAGGAAAAGAGGAGGGGGGATAAGGCAAAGGAAAGAGAGATGTAGAGAGAGGGAAGAGAGAGAGGGGTTACATATTGAGGGAGGGGGGAAGGAGAAGGAGAGAGGGAGGGAGATAGTAAACTAGAGAGAGAGAGACATATGGGGGGGGAGAGAGTGTGAGATAGGATAGGAAGAGAGAGGATAGAGGGAGGGAGATACTATAGCAAAAGGGAGAGAGAGAGAGAGAGACAAAGAGACAGAGAGGGAGATGAATCCATCCTATATATGGTATGTGTACATATAAAAACCAACCTAGATCTATCTTAACTCTCACTCTATCAAGTACCGAGAGTGATCAAATTTCTTTTCACTTTAAAAGAGGTTTGTATCAAGAAATATGATTTGTCTCAGCGCTAGATAGATCAAGGGTTGAGATAGATCTGAGCTAGTTATAAGTACAATAAAGCTATTATATAAGTAAACAAGTAATATATAAATAAATATGATAGTATAATGAGAAAAATATATTAACATAAAAACCAAACTACGAAGAACAATCAAATGAGACTTAAAATAAGATAAAAATTAAACGAATAAAAAAAAAACACTCAACTAATTTTTCATCTTAAACATAAATATATAGGTATATAATCACATGCACATTAACATCATATAACCAAAATATTAAGTTACTATATAAAAATAATAATATATAAAAATAATAATAAATAATATAACATAGTCTATATTAAGTCCCAATTACAATTACATTAATTCACCAATAAAATTGAATTAGAAAAAATATCACGTTAATCATTTATATTATATCCTTTAGGTAGGAAGTAATATTATAATAAAGTAATATTCTGTCCATATAGGTAAAGTTGGTCTTTAATAATTATACCATATATATCAACTACTATTATTATTTAAGCCTTATCGTCATAAATAATTTACCTAGTTACATAATACAATATTTTGAAAAAAAATATGTAGTAATAAGAATCATTGTCTATTGGGGATTGGGATAGAATGACATTGGGAGCCTTTTTATTTTGGATCATAGTTCTTATTCCTGTGTAAAATCCATAAAATATGTAACTACTACTATTAATAAAAGTAGTAGTTTTTCTTCGGAAATTGTTTTAATGATATTAAATATATGAATGTGGCCAGAAAAAATTTAATAATTAAATAATAATTCTTTTTAAAATTATCCAATAATAAATTAATTTCAATAATAAATTAAAGAAAAACATATAATAAACAAAACAATGTTAATATTAAAAACCTTTCTCGCTTAACCATAATTTCAAAAGCATCTCATTCTGTACACGTGATGAGCTGGTTTCATTTCATTGCCTTCTTAATTATTTTGGAGTAATTAGGAGATCCGCTTTGAAGGTATCAATATTGTAATTATGATTTATAACTATAAATTTTGAAGGATATTTTAATATGATCTTCCATCATAACATGTTTGTGTTTTAATTTTATATTTGATTTCTATTTATTTTTAAAACAAAGACTCTTTTTTAAGTGGATACAAAAATTTTTATGGATAGGAAAATAGATTATATTGAGTACATCTAGTTAATATTAGACAAAAATAACTTACTTGGGAGATCATTCCTCCTACCAAGTATAACATACTAAGCACTTTTTTTACATGTAAACATATATGAAAATATCCATTTCAATATCGGAGTTGTTAAGGTTTTTTTCTCTTTCTCCTACAGATATCTATCGATCTTATATATTTATGAGTTACATCTAAGGATAGTGACATATCCTCATTTTTCAATGAAATTTCCATCACTACTACTCCTAGCGTGTAGGACATCCCTATCACTATCTAAATGATCAAACTAGTGAGGTAAACTTTTCACACTGGTTATAGCCACAATTAATGTTGATGAATTTTCATTGTCCACATTTGGAGGACTCAACCATTGGATGCATAGGACCTTGTAAGGGTGAAGAATCAGGAAATATATTTGCCCTTTTATGGGTTTCCTTCTTATTACTTAATGTTTGAAGATACCTTGTGATCAAGCCATCCAGGGTTGGGTTTTCACAAAGGTAAAACAATCTTAAGATAATTGGGCTGCTCATAATATTTGCATCTAAAAGATTTGTTTTCATAGTCTAGAGGTTCATGATGTTCCTTCCCACCCCATTTTAGAATTATTTTATATGAGAAACCAACACTTAAATCTAGTTCAACGCGGATGTAGGTAAATGAGATGATCCCATTAGCGAGTCTCTCACTGTGTATTTTGACAAACCTTTCAATAGTGTTTCCAATAGATTCAAGGAAATCATGTTGAAACCATTAGAGGGGTAAGTTTGGGAGTCTTACCCAGGTGGCCATAGTCTTCATGGATTGCGGGATGAACTATGGAAACCATGGCTAGATTGAGAGTCCCTCTTGATCCCAAAAAGAAAAATAGGGACCTTGCTCAAAAACCCTCTTTAAATCTTAAATATCCTTGAAGATGACAACAAAATAACCTTTAGAATAGAATAAGAGATCTATGTTCTACATCAAATTCTAAAAACCCAATCCTTGAGGGCGAAAGCTAATGGGTCGAATCCATTAACACAACATATGAATTCACACTGAACATAAAAATAAATCTTCTCATTCATTTAGAGCACTAGAGCTTCAAATTAATGTTCAACCACAAAGGCCGAGCGAATAGGAGCCTTCAAGGGTTGGGATTTAAAGCCTTAGTTGAGAGTATCATTAAATGAGAGGGGTTTAGAGTCAAAGGATGCCCCAATTTCTTTGGTACCTCCTCGCAATGTGATAATGAGGGAGATAGAGGCATCATTCTTGATGCCACAATCACTCTGAGAATTTTCCAAACTTAATTCCCTCCCCTCATAAAGGAGTCTCATAATCCACACTCGAATTCATGTCAGCTTATCAATTCTCTTCGTAAGTGAAAATACAACCTTCCATGAACAAACAGTGAGGCACGAATATTTCCAAATAGGGTTTTAACAAAAATTGAGAATTTTTAGACCCTGAAATTACTAGCATCGAGCTCTTGAATTACATGAGTATTTGGAGCCAAAGGAACCCTCTTTGGCACCAAGCATACAATGAAGGTTTTTTCAAACAATTCACTCGTAGGCCCACACTAGTCATGAGGATTTTGGTTAGAAATTGAACACTTTTCGTGAAGACTTCTCAAGCTACATTTCCACCATCCTTTCAACACTAGCATGTCTTTGGTAGCTTGGCCTAGAATCATTACCCAAGCAATCATGTTGATCTCTCTTAGCAGTGCTCATGGCCTCCACAAATCCATTTCAACATCCACTAGAAGTTAGCGTCCATGGAGTAGGCCTTACAACCGAGGGTGATATTGTTGGTGACTTGAATCTCTAGATCTCTTTGAGTGGTGTTCCTAGATCAACCTTCGATATTGCCTCTATAAATTTCAAACTCAGCGAAGTTTTGGCAGATTTAGGAGTGCTAATTCTTGAATAGAAGGTGTCAATACTAGATGTTGGGTTGCTAATTTCATATTTTTTGGAACTCGGCGTGGGAGTGAGGTTCAGAGTTGAATTTTCATGTGTCACAATTTCTATGGGACATGGGAGATCCATTATTCGATGGTTGGACTTTCTTAAACTATGGTGCAAAATAATTGATGGTAGATATGTTATTTACTTCAATATACTTTATTTTCAAGTATTTTATTTTGGAATGGTTTTCAGGCAAAACTTAATAATAGAAAATCGATACACAAATATCTAAAAATTAGGCATGAATACTATATCCATGTTTTATAATAGTACCATGGCCCAATACCATAGCTAATCAATACCACATACCAAAAAACCATAACTCATTTCACAATAAAAATTTGAAATGTAAAATATTTTAGATATTACATATAATATTGATAACATAAAGGGAAAATTCTCCATCATATGGATGGAGAGAGAGGGAGGTGGCAGAGGGGGGGGAGAAGGAGAGAGGTAGGGGGGAGAGAGAGGCTAGAGAAAGAGGGAGTGAAAGGGAGGAGAGAGATAGAGGGAGTTACAACAGAGAGGGATAGAGAGGAATGTGTTGGCATTATGATGTATGTGTTGTACTTGATGGAAACCCACTTGTAGCATAACAACTCACTTATGGCAAGTAGATGAATCTACATAAGAGATATTATATGTGACAAAATGCATGACAATCTTACAGATGTGATGAAATGCAGTGCAGCGTCAACGAATCAGTTCAGAAGGCAACTCACTCAGATGAAGATCACAGTATAGCAGGTAAACAACAATGAATTACAGATCCGTCTTCACAGAACGAAGAAAGAGAGGTATACACAGGATCTTCATTGACCAAGCCGCGTATACATGCAGGTTCACTGTATATAAGTCATGTATATGTACGCACGCACTATCACGGAAGGAAAAGTGTGTATACCTTGGAAAACTAAATTTTTGGTCCGAAATATTTGGTTCAGGGTATTTTGATTCGTGGTATTGATCCAAGGTATCTAGTCTGAGGTATTGACCCTAGGTATTAGGTCCAAGGTATTGCTCCTAAGTGGTTTTGGTCCATGGTATTGAGAAAGGCTTAAAAATATAAAAGGAAGACAAGATCATTAGGCCAAGGTGTGCAAGTATTGAATATTTGATGAAGTGTGAGATCGAGTATGTAGGTTATGGGTTTGTAATGCTTTGCTTGATCTGAACTAAGGATGCACCTATGTGGATGATGATGGATGACGGATCGGGGTCATAAGACTTGAAATGTATTATCATTATGTGGTTTGATCATGGATAGCCTAGATATGAATTATTGATGCATATTTTATTCTATAAATGTTATGATCTAGGTATGAGTGATGTCTCAAATAGATGAAAAGTTATGAGTAAATATTTGCAGATCTTTACGTGAGTTCAACTTGGTAAAAGCGTGTATACATACATGTTTAGCTCATCACAGTAGTGTATACATTATGAAATATGATATTTGAATTTGCAATTGGTTCTAATAGTTGTAGCAGAGTTCTGGGTTCTCCTCTGTGTTCTGGTGACTGTGTTTTGATGACAGTGATGATGGGCCTTTAGTGATTCAATTGTGGGTGATTCAGAGATTGATGATGCAGATGTAATGCAATGGTTGTATTGCAGTGGTGATTGATTTTGAGCTTCAATGTTGTTGATGGGTCCAGTATCAAAATTGGATGAAACGTGGCCTTCATATTATGGTGTTGTGTTCCACGAGTATCCAGTCTGAAAATTTATGAAACGTGGTCCCTGAAGGAAGAGAGAAGGTCATAGCCTTCTATAGGCCGAAAAATATGTACTAATAAACATATCGACCAATAGAAGAGCTAGGGGGTTGGAGCTCCCTTCTAGTAGTAGCCAGAAAACGAATGAAAGTTGGAGCCTTCAGTAGGCTGATGCCTACGTACTAGTAAACAGATTGATTATTACAAGAGCTAGGGGTTGTAGCTCCCTTCCAGTATAAGATGGAGAACGAGAGAAGGTTGTAGCCTTCTACAGGTGGGTTTTTATGTACTGGTATGAGTCTGCACCAGTACAATATTATAAACATGTTTTCTTATATTAAAAAGAAGACATTAGTAGGTCCTTTTTGTCCCGCATTGGGTTTCCACCTTAAATCTTGGTGTTCATGTGTGTTTCTTATGTGTGATGCTGTGTTCTATTTTTACTGTACCTAGTTACTATTTATATGGTTAATGAAGTACTAATGCACTGATTAAAGATCAACATGTGATGAATTAACTTAATCATAAGTTTATTGGATATATGCTAGTTTCCTTAAATATAGTTTCGTGTACACGCAAGTTCCCTTCACTGAAGTAGCATATATGAATCTGATTATGGAAATGAAAAAGTTATTGATTTTCTAATACT
>APFE030496176.1:168613-182295 GCA_000404065.3 Pinus taeda
GGGGAAACAGGGCGCTCCATCCAGCAGAGAATTTGCGAACATGTAGCAGACCTGAAGCATGGAAGAACAAAGTCCTCAACCTTAGCAGAGCATGTGGACAAGACTAAGCATCATGTCTGCATTGAGGAGACTAAATTCATTGCCAGGGTGGATCGGTTCCATCATCGCAAGTTAAGGGAAGCTATTGAAATTGAGCGAAGACCCAACAATCTCAACAGAGATGATGGTTGGAAGGTTAGTAGAAGTTGGATCCCCGCCGTGTCATCTTAGGGTGCTTTCTTCATGGTCGTATAGTTTAATCTTTTCGAGTATACTAATAAATATCGCTGGCAGCTTTATATTCTTACCTATATATTTTGTTCCTCCTGTATTTATTTATGATTACTATTATTAATATATATACGTTTTTAGCTATTAATCCAATTTGATTTTATGTAGTTGTATGATTTTTTGATGAGGGTCCTTTTCCTGTGTTGGTAGTTAATTAGTTTATTCATAAGGTCATTATTATTGGTGTATCTAAACTATGATGTATTCTTATATTTATGTTATTGTCATTTTATTTTTATTTGTGACTACTACAATTTAGTAATAAGTATGGCTTATCTAGATATTTTTCTATCGCAAGTTGATATGATTAAAATAATATATATATTAACTCAATAAATAAATTAAATTATTTAATTTTCAAAACTAACCTCTTAAGAATAGTATTATAATTGGTAAATTTAATAATTTTTATAAACAGAGAAAGATTTAATATTACATCAATAGTAAGTAGTATAGTTTTATAAAAATTAACATACCTTTAATAAATAATTCATATATATATTTAGTTAATAATTTAATAAATGAATACTTATTGTTTTTAAATTACCATTAAAATTATTTATTTATTCATCCTATTATTATTTTTGGAATAAGAATATATAATTTATTTATGTAACCTAAATTACTTCTTCAAAAGAAATCATTCAAACAAATAATAAATTTATAATAACCATTAGTACTATTTTATTAATAACCTAATGTTATTTAATTAAATAAATTACTATTCATTATACCTAATTTTACTAATTTCTAGAAATAGAATATTATATTATTAATTTTAATATTATAAAAATAAAAATAATATTAAATTTATTAATATAAGTTCTTCAAAAGAAATCATTCAAACAAATAATAAATTTATAATAACCATTAATATTATTTTATTAATAACCTAATGTTATTTAATTAAATAAATTACTTAAGATACTATTCATTGTACCTAATTTTACTAATTTCTAGAAATAGAATATTATATTATTAATTTTAATATTATAAAAATAATAATAATATTAAATTTATTAATATAAGTTGGGCTAGGTCCTAGAGTCAAAAATAGCCGTTATGTAGCCGTTGGAGTCTCTGCTCAGTCTATTTAACATGCTAGGCCAGATCTGTTTCTTCAACTTGTCCTGACGATGAACCACACTAGTTGGTTCGAAATGCGTCGACAAAGGTCTTTTTTATGTGATTTACGCCGAAGCTCTTCTTATAAAGAGGAAACTTATAAATATAATTTTGTTATTACTTAAAATTATTGAAAGGGGTGGTAAGAGTAGAGCTTTGAGATATTGCTCAAATGAAATTTTGGAATAGGTTAGAAGAACTATAAGTTGATATCCAGTTGAGCATTATTGTAGTGAGGTTGTATGAAAATGTTATTGTCAAGTTTAAGAACACTAAGGGATAGTTGGAAGAAATTAATTATAATATAGGAGTCAAGCAAGCTTGTCCCATTTCCCCCCGGATGCGGGTGATTAACTGTCCAAAGGACAATCAGGCGGCGCATCATATGGGCATCTGTCAGCTCACATATGCCACGAGTCAGATCGCTTGGGAAGGGAGATGGGCTGGAAAACTTCTTTAATGAGGCCTTTATTGTGTTCACCCGTCGTCTCGCGCGTTGCATCCTGCCGCTCCTTAAACGCTCATACCATATCAGCTTCAATGCATTCCCGGAATCGACCCGCCGCCGGTCGGGCGGGGCGGGCGCGCCCGGGGGTAGCCCTGCGCGGGCGGAGGGGGAGGCGGAGGGGTGGGCGAAGGGGCCGAGGAGGGCGGGGAGGGGGAGGGGAGGGAGGGGGGCAGAGGGGGGGAGAGGGGGAGGGTGGGCCGGGTGGGCCGGGTCGGGCGGAGGGGAGGCGGGTGGGCCGGGTGGGCGGGCTCGGGCGGGTGGGCCGGGTCGGGCGGGCGGGGGCGGGTGGCCTGGTCGGGCGGTCGGGCGGGTGGGTCGGGTGGGCGGGGTTGGGCGGGTGGACCGGGTGGGCCGGGTCGGCAAAGAATTAATGCTCTTCAATTTCTTCCAGATGATATGCAAGAAATTGGGTTGAGGAAAGGGGACTTTAATGAATCACGTGTGGCAAAAAATGCAAAGGAACCCCAACCACCATTACATGGAATGTTTGGAAAGACATATATTGGGAGATTTGCAGACATCAAAGACCCATTAAGAAGAGGAAATGCGCAAAAAGGAAGCAGAAAATATTGTGGAAGATGACAATGATGAAACTCTAGAGGACGAAGAGTTTGGATTACGTGACATTGTTGATTCAATTTAAGTTATACCTGGAAATCAAGCTTTGCAATGTTTTGACTCTGACATTTCACGAAAAGAATAATCAATGAATTAAAGTTGTTATGGGTTCAATATTTGTAATTTGTGATTTTCGCATTGATTTTTAAGTTAATTATTATTTTTTGAGAAAAAAGTTGTTATTATTATTTTTTTGACATGAAATTCATAAAAAAAACTATTATTTGACCATTTTTAGTTCATATTTTTGTATAAAAATTTTGATTTTGACATGTTAATTCTAGCAAAAAATTATCAAAACGTTTAGTTTTTTTGTTATATTTATGTTAAAAATGGTTATTTTTATGTCCATTGTTAAAAAATGTTGTTTTTTAGAAACAATTATTTCATGTGGATTGAAAAATTAATTAAGGATGTATAAATATGTAGATTATCTAAAATTCAAACTATCGGCTTTCTAATTTAAAAACGCAAAACAATAAAAACCCCCTAAAAAAAAATTAAGATAGAGGAC
Organism: Pinus taeda; assembly: GCA_000404065.3. Taxonomy (NCBI): domain Eukaryota; kingdom Viridiplantae; phylum Streptophyta; class Pinopsida; order Pinales; family Pinaceae; genus Pinus; species Pinus taeda. The sequence goes on from APFE030496176.1 coordinate 171,709, forward strand.
AAGAAAATATGAATAAGATGACGACTTCAAAAACTATCAAATTTAGAAAATAATTTTTCACATTTCACACACTAGAAAATTAAAAGTCAAAAAATAGGTCTTTTAAAAAAGGTGTGATGCAGAATACTCACTTTTTAAAATCAGCATGAAAATCACTACCATTCTAAAACTTGATTTCATCCTTGAACATGAAAAAAAATTAAAGTTCCAAAAACCATGTTCTAAAAAGAACATGTGTATTCTGCATCACCACTTTTGAAACTCGGGTCATTTTTTTGCTATCTCTACGAAACGGGTAACAGTATCAGTTCCCCTTTCAAAGTTTACATTGTTATTATCAAAGTGCAACGTTCTCATCTGATAAGGACAGGTCTTGGATATACTGAAGAGAATCTAAAACACAAAAGCTGTCAACCTCCACTAAAAGCTATCTTGATGCAACAAAGAGTAGTGAATAGTTTGACAATCGTCAGCAAAGGCATAAAGCAGATCACCAGGTAAATTAGGCTTAATCTATTTCAAGGATGAACAGAAGCCACAACCAACCTCAGGTAAATCGTACTCAATTTGATTCAAATATGAATATCAATAGAAACTACAATCACCATGTTAGTAGATTCGATAATCGCAGAAATTCTTTAATGGTCAATATTTCTCATGTCATAATTTTGGACAGAAAGCTTCTCAATGTTTTGCTTACAAAACCGTCATGACTAGAGAAGCACGAAATCAAAGGAATGTGACAGGGATCAAGAAAAGTTCCTATAATAACTTTTCTCTTCTTGAAAATGAAATAGAATGCTCAATCTGTAACAACTTTGGCCATGAAGAATCTGAATACAAGATTAAATTTCGGAAAATATCTCAAAAGGAGAAAACTCCATTAAATCCCAAAATATAGAGAAAGAAAGAACCGCAAACAAAAATATGTGGTATAGCCTTGTATATAGAAGGAAAATAAAGTCAGTGGTACATCGACAGTGGATGCTCAAAGCGCATGACAGGTGACAAAGAAAAACTAGAATCATATAATGCCTTATAAAAGGAAAAGAGTGTCTCATTTGGAAATGACACTCCTACTGTCATAAAAGGTAAAGGCTCTGTTTTCTTGAAAGAAAATGTTAAAGCTAGGAATGTTATGTATGTTGATGGCTTAAAGCATAACCTATTGAGTGTGAGTCAAATGTGTAATCAAGGAAATGAAGTAGTGTTTCGATCAAATGGATATGTTGTTCGTGAGCTTGATACAAGAGAAACCGTGATTAAAGGTACAAGAACTCCAAACAACCTATACATACTCAAGGGAGTACAACAACAGTGCTATCTAAGCAAAAATGACAAAAACTTGCTATGGCACAAAAGATTGGGACATCTGAGCTTTTCTCAAATGAGAAAAGCATGCAGATTCCAGGTTGCTCGTGATCTTATAGATATCAACATTCTTGAAAATACTATATGTAAATCATGTCAATTCGGTAAGCAAACCAGATCTCAATTCATCGAAAAGGACGGGTCAGCTAGTAAGCCTCTTGAACTTGTTCATACTGATTCATGTGGCCCATCAAGGAAAAAGTCACCTCGTGGAGAAGAATACTTTATATTGTTCATTGATGATTTTTCCAAAATGTGTTGGATAGATCTTCTAAAGCATAAATATGAAGCATTTGAAAGGTTCAAAGCCTTCAAAGCTTTGGTTGAAAATGAATCAAATCGCAAAATCAAATGCCTCAGATCTGATCAAGGAAGGAACTTTACCTTGAATGAATTCTTTGACTTTTGTGAACAACATGGAATAAAAAGGCATTTCTCCACCGCAAGGACTCCACAGCAAAATGGAGTGGTAGAAAGGATGAACAAGACTGTTCAACAAATGTCTCGTGCTATGCTAGACGAATCTGGAACTCTTGCAACCTTCTGGGGTGAAGCTGCATTTGCCGCTATCACTATTCTCAACCAAGAAAATGTTCGAGTAAACAACACTCAAACTCCACATGAACTTTGGTATGGTAAGACTCCTATTGTAAAATACTTCAAAGTTTTTTGGAAGCAAATGTTACATCAAAAGGATTGATGAAAAACTTGGTAAGTTTGAACCCAGAGCAGATAAAGGTATTCTTCTTGGATACTCTTCCCGAAGTAAAGGATATAAATTTTATAATAAAATACTTGGGAAAATTATTGAAAGTATTGATGTTGTAGTTGATGAAGCATGCGAAAATCCAAAACAGATAAAAACCGAAGATTATGACAATGAAGAAGATGAGGATCATTTTCCCACATCAAATCACACTGATTCTGAAAAAGAAACCAATGAAGCACTAGAAGAAGAGACAACGATAGAAGAAAAGACTCCATCTAGGTATGTTCAAAAAATTCATCTAGAAACCCAAATTTTAGGGGAAAAAGGGGCAGCTGTGCAGACGAGAAGAACTATTGCCGAAGCCTCAAGCTATCTAGCATTACTATCTTCCACTGAACCTCAAAATGTAAATGAAATGTGCAGAGATGAATGTTGGGTCAAGGCCATGAAGGAAGAGCTTAAGCAAATTGAAAAGAATAATACTTGGGAATTAGTTCCTAGACCTCATGATAAGAATATCATAGGAACCAAATTGATATTGAAAAACAAGTTGAACGAAAATGGAGAAGTTATTAGAAACAAGGCCAGACTTGTTTGCAAAGGATATGCTCAACAAGAAGGTATAGATTTTGAAGAAACTTTTGCTTTTATTGCTAGACTTGAAGCCATAAGAATGTTTCTTGCTCTTTCTGGTTTTCAAAAATTCAAAGTATTCCAAATGGATGTAAAATTTGTCTTTCTTAATGGATACTTAGAAGACGAAGTCTATATTGAATAACCATAGTAGTATTACCGTCTTGACAAGTATCTCCACCAACATGGTTTTTCAGAGCGGTCAGTAGATAGCAATCTATATAAAAAGATGGACACTGATAAATTGCTAATAATTATTTTAGCTAGCAATGAAGAATCCATGAGTTAGAATTTTGCCTCAGTAGTGCAGCAATAATTTGAAATGTCCTTGCTTGGTGAGCTTACCTATTTTCTTGGTCTACAAGTTCAAAAAAATAAAGATGGTATTGTTCTCTCACAAACCAAATATCTCAAACAGATCCTAAAAAAGTATGACATGGAAGATTCTAAAATAGTATGTACCCCAATGGTAACAGGATGCAGTCTTAGCTCAAATGATGAATCAGCAGCAGTACATCAACCAACTTACAGACCCATGATTGGTAGTCTTCTTTATCTAATAGGTACCTGATTGGAAATCATGCATGCAGTGGAAATAGTTGGAAGCTTCCAAGAAAATCCTAAGGAAACACACCTTCACGCAGTCAAAAGGATTTTCAAATATCTTCAAGGAACACAGAACTTTGGTTTATGGTATCTGTTGGCCCTCAGTTTTGGTCTATTTTTGCTTAAGAAAAATTACTTAATCCTTATATTTTCCATCCACTTTTCATCACATCCATCTTATTTTTATGTATTTTATGCATTTTCAGGTGTTTAAGTTTAATTTTGCAATTTCTACAAGTTTTTATGAAAATTGAGTTTCAAGTGCAATTTTGGACTGAATCATAAATTCCTGTAATAGCTATATGGATGACATGTTTGCAGGACACTTGGGCTGGAGTTTGATGCATGGATGGATATCTTGGGAACTAGGACTAAGCTAATTCCACTTGGTTCGGTCAAAACAAGCTTTATTAGGCCCGATCAAGGCTGGTCAAACATGACTAGTCACTCAGAAAATCCCTAGGAAATAAGGTAGTTTTGAGATTTTATGGGATTGACCATATTTCTCGAGATGAATTGGATGAGTTCGACTTAAATAGGTGGATATGAGTAGATAAGAGTGTTAGAGATAATATAGAAACCTCTATTTTAATCCAAGACTTTGATGGCTTATGGATGTAATTTATATGTAACTTTTGTATAGTTTTGTGCTGAGACACTTTGGAGTTGGAAGCTAATTTGAAGAACGTGTTTCATTTCAATTTTTTGTTCATGCTTGGTTGATTTACTGAAGTTGCTGTAAATGAGATTTCTTCAAGTGTGCAAGGCAAGGGTGGAGGGCCCCCACACCAAGCTAAGTGCACTTCTTGGTTCAATTTTCATAGTTTTCATAGATTAGTTCTTGCTTCATATGTATTTAGATGTTTGATGGTTGCTGAATGAATATTGGTTTAATTCTAATCTACATATGAAGGGACACACGGGAATTTAAGTTAAATTCCCCTTCTATTTGATCTTGAACTAAAACTAAATTTCATTCTCCATTTCTTATTTGAAGTTATTTCTGCATTTCTGGTTTGAAGCAATGGTGATTGTGATATAGTAGGATTGTGACGAAAGACAATCTGGACCTCCTTAGTTAGGAGCCTCTTCTTTTACATCTTCTGCATCATAAACCATTTTTAATTAGTGCTCTTAGATTTATCTTCATGAAAGTAGTATTGTAGGGAAGGACAACCTGGTTCTCCTAAGTTAGGAGCCTCTTCCCTCATATATTACATAAATGAATTAGAAATTGTTAAAATAGGTTTATATGTGTACTATGTACTTCTTTAAATCTTCAAATTTTATCTTCTAAACTTGATTATATCTGATGTCCATATACTGTGGATTTGTCTCCAAGTTTTACAAACTCGAATTGATAATTAAATACTTGTGTTAATTTATGCTAATAAATTAGCCCAACATTTTGGTGCCATTGTCGGGGAGGTAATTATCATCATAGTCAAATAGAAGATAAACAAAAACACTAAAAAAAAATAGTTAGTCTACATTTCTCTTAGTTATGTTTCTTTATGCCTATAAATAGAGATCCTAAAAGTAGATTCCCAAAACAAACCCCCCAATAAAAAATAAAAACTACAAATCCATTTTCAATGGCAAGATCTAAAAAAATGATGTTAAAGAATAGGTTACAACACTACTCCATTATTCAACATTCTTTCTCATCAAATATTTATGATCAAATAAATTTTCATGTCCAAAATTTCATTAAAGCATATTTTTCAAATTTGGATGAGTTTACTTCTGATCTTGTTACGAAAATGGATGCACTGGAAATTCTCTTATACTTGAGAGAATGAACTATTTTTCTAAAATAGAATAGGATAGAATAGAATAAATAAACAAGTAGAATGAATTCACAATAAGATTTCCTTAATAAATTTGTTTCAAACAATTTCTTCAAATCATTGTTCAATATTCATTTGAAAGGACTACATGGCAAAATGCAGTAAGAACAAGCCTATTTTACGTAACCATATAGGATCATTTTGAAATCATGGTTTATTGTACATATCTCTTGAAATCTATTTTTCCATTTTGAAGTTTTCAATTTATATCACAACTAAAAGTGTGATCAAAATTAAAACTAGGTCTCAAGTGAAATGTTGAGGACAGAGTTAGTACAACCTATATTTGAGGTGTCTAATGGAAACATTTTTATCTGAAATTCATAGAGAAGATAGCCCTTCGAATTTAGTTTCCAAATCAATTTGAATTACTTCAATCAGGTATCATATGAAAAAGTTATTCATGAAATACTAATTGCTTGTCGAAACATCTGCATGGAGACAATTCTAGTTCTTGATTGTTCATTGGCATATTTGACATACAAAATCATCTTCTTTTCAAAACATATTTATATGGGAGATATATATTCAAGTCTAGTTTAAGATACAATTTGAATCATCCCATTTGGAGGTGAAATAAAAACATTATGCCACATTTAGTGACTGCATGTCTTCAAAACAGTATAGTAAAACTCTGCCTCCTAGGTCTGTTCATCACCAATTTTGTGATATCAAGCCTAAGAATTTTTAAAACCTGTTTCTAATGGAAATATAAAAATTAATATACCTTAATTTCCAAGTGGAATCACATCTATCCAATCTTTATCGAAGATTTTACACTTCAAATAGTGACAGTTGGTCTAGTTAAAAATTAACAAGCATCTCTATCAAACATGGCACTCCTTACAATTTTTACCATATCATTTTAAACCATTTTGAAAATCTGTTTATACAGGGGGTAGCCATATCCATTCACTTCAACTTGGCTTTGGAATCACTCTAATTGGATCTAAAACAAATATTTTGTGAACAAAATACCGCTAGGAGGTCTAGGTTGGCCACCATTCCTCAAGGGGTAAATAAATGCAATTTGTTTGTATATAATCTTTGGACTTGTTTTCTAAGCAATGTTTGTAATGATTTACATATATATTGAAAGAAGAGAGACTGTACACCTCTCTTCCTCCATCATCTAATGTTGTATTGCAGGCAAGTGCTATGTTTTTGCAGGTAATAAGAAGAATGAAGGAGTGAACTCCATGGATGAAGTAATTTTCAAATTCAAATTCATATTTTAGAATATGAATATAAATGTTCAAGTCAAAGCAAAGCGAAAATTCACCTGATGTTGAGTTCATTCAATGAAAGTCAAACTCTTGAATCTTGCTCTTGGATGCTGACCAACAACATTAACAAACCCTACAACATGATCGAGATCAAGGCAAAAAGACATGAAGCTAATCATCAGAAGAAGCAGTCAAGTTCTCTGTCACATCAATATAAAAAGAAGCCTTTCATAAGATCATAAGAAGCCTTTCAAAGAAGCCTTTCATATTGAATTCATATTGTTCACGATTTTATCATCATCATTTGTTCATGATTTGAATTCATATTGTTCATCATCCATACTGTATATTAAGCTCCATGACCAAGCATTTTGAAGTCCAGACTTACTACTAAATCATGACTTCAATATAACCTATTTTCATAAGCTTTTCATACATCCCTACTCCCTTACACCCCACCTCCATCCAGAAAAGGAAAAAAGAAAAAATAGAAAAAGGTCAAAAGTAATAAAGGAATTTGGTTGTGAAAATCCACGAAAGTGGCACAATACAAACTTGAATTCATATAAGAAAACCAAGTTGTTTGGCCAATATGAATTCTTTGTTTTGTTTTACCATTTCTTTAGTTCGAGTTTGCAGGAATCATCCTCCAAAATAAACAAGACTTGAGGACAAGTCTTCCCATCAGCAAGGGGGGAAGGTTCGCAAAAAGAAACTTAGTTGTGCATCTGAATTGACGACGGAACTTGTATTGTTGACAGTTGGGACCTGAAATATTTTTGAAATCAATAGCAGCTGGGACCTGAAATGTTAGCAAAAACATGTATATATTGTATAAAAATGTACATGACAGAAGGGACCTAAGTTATTATGAATCAATTGCAGAGGGCCTTGAACGACATCAACAATTAATGGACTAGAATCAATGAAGGATGCTAGAACAGAAGGCATACATAAATTCTATGTTTCTATATATCTACGATTTTCGAACAAGACAACTTCATCCAATATTGTTAAGGAACAGCAGCATTCATCCAATACTATCAGGGAAGTACAAGTATAGTAAGTGCATAATTTTGCTCTTGTAAATTCATTTTTGTGTAGAAATTTTAGACTTTGTTAAAATTGAGTTAATACCCAAATGCATATTCATTACATTACCTTCATCCTATATCCATTATTTTATACCCATTATCCTATATTCTACATTTACATTTACCCTATACGTAATCCAATGCACATATGTACATATTTTTCATTCCATAACCCTTATATTCTACATTCCTTCATATATTTCATGTTCACTTCATAACTTTAATAACCCTAAGTATTTTTCCATCAAGCAAAAGGGATCAAAATGAGGATTTAACAAGTCGAAACCTGCACCATAAAAGAACATTAGTATTATGGGAAATAATTTTAAACATGACCTAAATGGTCATTTTAAAATTAAAGAGATATAGTGTAAAACATAAGGGATATGCACATTATGAAACATATTTCAAGAAAATACAAAATCATAATGATTAATGTATTAAATATATCATAGTGCATGAAATGGTAATACGATATTATCATAGCAAACTTTATGAAAATACAATGTGATGGTGCAAGGTTATTATACCAAGCCTTATGATAATACGGTTATTATGGTAAGCCGGTGGTAATGCATTGCAAACTTAAGTGATAATGTTTGAAGGTATAGCCGTAGGAATTGAACATTAGTATTATGGAATTTATTTTTTTTACGCAATTAACATGGCAATCAAAACAATTCATAACAAAAATAAACCAGTACTCAGAAAGAAATACAGTGGTAGCCATGATGGAAGAAATCGGCGTAGCAGCAAAGAAATATATATGACATTCAAAGGATAAGCCAATGGATTGGAGGGTAGCCATGAATCATAAAGTATATCAGTAGTCACGACATAATAAGTTGGTATGCAGAAGTTCAAGCCATGACAGAATGGAAGGACGGCTTCAAATAAATCAAATATAACATGCGCTAAAGTCATAATAACAAATATGAATGCAAAAGGTTTCAAAAACATGCTGAAAATAATGATACACAACTCCATTCAACAGTTCAATGGTTATGCATGGCATACCAACCAAAAAGACGACAACCAAATAAGTGAAATGGTCAAAACAGCAGAGAAATAAACCTTGTGCGTTCAACAAAGAAGAGATTTGCCATTGTTGAAGCTCAGAACCATAAATTTATTGCCATCATAGCCATTAAGAGAATGGTAGATGCCATTGGCCAACAGTTGAGGGAAGTAAAACATTTTGACAAAGGAAGTGAAGGTAAAAATATAGCATTGAGGAGCTGGAGAGATAAGAAGAATAAGCGGAGATGACTGAGCGATAAGTCAAGAGATCTCGCTGATGTGTAAGCTCAAGCAAAATAGACTGAGAGAGATATTCCATAAGCAAAGGTAAGATCGAAAGCTTGATTCTCTTTAATAAATGCAACATAGGTTCATGAGGAAATATCGAGATTTTTCTAAAGATCGTTGGGATATGAAAGCACACAACTTCTGTTTGTCATCCATTTGTGCCACTATTCAACCCAACAATTTTCTAAAACAACGCTTAACAATGGTAAATGATATGAAACGTAGCTAAGTGGGCCACGAATCAAGGGATTATGACAATTCAACAGCAGTCAGGTATACTCCATGAAATTGTTGAGTTTGTTAACTAAGTGAAGTGTTTACACAATGAGTTTAATTGCATAGACAATGGGCTTGATTGCAAAAGTAATGAATTGTGATATAGCTTCAGGTTAACATGTGATTTGTTAACATAGGATGGAAAAAAATCAAAATAAATCATGACTGAAAGATCTTGATTCTTCACGAAACAGAGTGTTTATTATGGTTGACTGTGTGTTGAAATAATGACTGAGAAAGTTTTGAAAGAATGTAATCGCTGCGAAGCCTAAAAGCTACACCTATACATGTGGTTTTATGAACAAAAAATATTATAAAAAAACCGAGTTTCACTTTGATTGCATGAAAGAATTGGTCAATAAAACAAAGTTATGTTTGAAGAATTGAGAGTATATTTGAGTGCGCAGAGCCAAAATAATGTTGACTTTCATGTGATTAAACAATGCAATGATTTATATAAGTCATTCGAACAGTGAGCAAAGAAGTTTTATATATATAACCAATGGAGTGTTGAATATTCGTTATGGAACAATATTGTATCTTGGTTATTGGGCTAAAAACAAGTATTGCATGATGATTTACATATAGAGCCTCAATTCAAACTCAGTGGAAAACATTATTCTACGATTATATTAAGAAAAACAAAAACTATAACATGATTTTTGTTTTCTTCATATATTTCAATTTCAAAACATTGTTCATCTTTTTAAAAAGGTATATACAGGAGAATGATTGATTGCATGGACAAAACAGAAACTGGTTATTTGAATTCTTAAAAGGCGACTATTTTTCGTTGCTTTTTCTAGGCAAATGAAACTGAAATTTGAAAAACAAAAACATGGGTTTTATTTAGAATGAGCATAATTAGGCTCTTAGCAGGCTGTTTTCTCAAATTCATTTCTATTTGGGATATTTTTATGGTTCTTTCAACCCTTATTTTGCAGATTGCATGGGTAAAACAATGGCTAAATTGAAAGTGAATGTGTTAGGGTCCCACCCTAACCCCCTTATTTATGTCATGGGGTCACGTCATAATCAAGAGTCAATAAAGCCCATATTAATATTTGTAAGTGGTTAACCCGAAATTAATGACAGGACCACAGTTAGTTGCAAATGGGCGGTAGTATTAGATAGAGGGTAAATGAGCGGTAGTATTAGATAGACGGTATTAATAAAACCCACGGTATTGGCCCGTGGTATTGCATGTATGAGTCATATATAAAGGATAGAGACTCCCTGCGAGGAGTATCGTGTCTTGTTTTGTAATCGAGCTCTGCTCTATTGGAGGTTGCCCCCTCGAAGAGGCCTGTGAACATTTCTCTCTGAGTAATAAAATCATTGCTATTCTGTGTTCTGGGTATATTTTCTCGTATATTCTCTGTTCGGTATTGCTTTGCAGGTTAAGAAGCATAACAAGTGGTATCAGAGCACTTTCCAGGGCTCGGTGGGATCTCCAAATTTTAGCAAAAATTTTTTTGGCTAGAGACGTGTTCCGGCGTCTTTAAACCACGGGA